>LR752343.1:0-87311 GCA_902729485.2 Mus minutoides | reverse complement strand
AATTGGATCTTACTGTACACATTTCCATAAGGATTTTAGTTTTCTTTTTAACTTGAACTAAATTTTCTGTATCCAATGAGCTGGAATGTGGTCAATGAAAAAATTCCGTGGAAACTTCTATGCTAGGAAAGAGAGTTCTCAAGCACCCACCCTAATGCCCCTGGAAGGGAGACACCCAAGCACCTGCCACGGGACCCAGCACCTCAGGGTGGCTGGAAGAGAGACCCAAGTGCCTAGCACATCTATGATGAATATGTGATAGAAAGAAGGGAAAGAGTATGAGATGAAGAGATGGAAAAGGAAGGGCAGCCAAGTAGTTCATTCACTGTGGAGAGAGGTGGAGCTGGAGAAGCAGCTATAGCAGTGAGGAACAGGCAGTTATGAGGAGCCATTGTGATGTCTGAACCCGGGATACTGCCAAGGATCATGTCTGGGAGAGCTAGCTCCATCCCTCCAGCACTCCAGAGAGCAGCCCTATTTCTCACCTAGGCAGTACAATAGAGCAGATATGAGGTCACAGGGAGATAGCTCCTCACCTTAATCTTAAGATATGTATGTTTCATTTTGGAACACTCATAAAGTTTTAAAAACCTAATAGGGGCTCTGGAGGTGGGATTTCAACAGACAGAAGATAGAATGGAGTGGGATTGGTGTGAAGTAAAATTCACAAAGTATTGATAAAATTTTTTAATTAAAAAAAAAGAGAAAGTTCTCAAAAGAATAAATATAAATGTCTGGTGAACATTTTAAAAATTGATCAACATTCTTAGTCATCAATGAAATACAAATTAAAATACTATTTTGAAAGTTCATCTTATCCATCAGAATGACTAAGATAAACGCACATACACACACACACACACACACACACACACACACACAGATACACACACACTCACCAGATGGCAAATGTTGTCTTGGATGTGGGGAAAGGAGAACACTTATTCAGCTGTTGTGTGTGCAAACTGGCACAGCCAGTGTGGAAATCTGTGTGGAGTCCTCTAAAATATACAACCAGTTTTCCCACAAGAGCCACTTATACCACTGGAATATATACCCAAGCATTCTGCATTCTTCTAGAAATACCTGCTCTGCCATGCTCATTTCTGCTCTACTCACAATAGCTGGAACAATGAAAACAGCCTAGATGCCCATAACCTGATGAATAGAAAATGAAGATATCATACATGTACACAATGGAATATTATTCAGCAGTTGAGAAATATGAAATTTTCAAGTAAATAGAACGAGAAAAAAAATTCTGAGTTAACCCTGACCCAGAAAGATAAATATCACATGAATTCTCTCATTTGTGGATGCTAGGTTTTTTTTTTTGAATACTCACAAATGTTAAGAAACGAATAGGGACCCTGGAGGTGGGGTTTCAAAGGACAGCAGATAGAATGTAGTTTTATAAAGGGGGAAGGGAATAACAGAACAGGAAAGTCAAGTGGGGTGAAGGATGGGAGAGCAGGGTAGTGAAGGGCATAGGAGGAGGGATAACTCATACTAAAGGACTTTTGAAACAGTCGTATGGACCCCTACTGCTATAGAAGCTTCCTAAAGTATATACATGAGCAGCAATTTAATGGAGTTAGCCTATAATGGGGCAATAATGCTCCGAGTAGACAAAATATGCTGACAAATAAAAATCTCAATGCCAGGAATGTGTTATCATTTCTGAATTTGTTGATCAGTGGGGTTCCATCAACCCCCAAGCATAACATAATATTGCCAGTAATATGAGTTACCCTCAATAATGTGAAAGTAAGACCCTACCACTGAAGAAACAACATACTTGAGTCAAAGATATAGAAAAATAAAACTGGTTCTCTCCTGGCAGCTTTATCCTTACGAGCTAACTGTCAAAGTGCTGAAAGATGCTATGCATGGTAAGAGAGAAGAAAAGTAACAATACATCTTACCTAGCTGTGAACATGGCAACCTACAATAATTGTCCTAGTAAGCTATGCCCACTAGTGCACAATAGCACAAATATTAAGGGGGTAGCCAACCACTTTCTGATTGAATTTAAGACCCACTCCATAAGGTGGTACTCACAATTGGCACCATTACTAAGGTAAAGAACCTAGACAGTTCCTAGGCCCTTAGGGTAAGCTTACTACTGCTCTTCTGCCAAATGAATATAGTATTAAACTGACTCCCAGTGACTTATTGTTCTACTCCTAGACTAGTGCATCTTTCAGCCCTCAGCAAAGGAACACCTTTTTACAGCAGATAATACTTAACACAGAGATCCATAGCTAGCCAAGGTGTCCTGGTAGGTCAATCATATTCCAGTAGATATCCCCTCATTCAATGGGCAGTATAACTTGAACTCAATAATTTTAAGAGGTTTTAAAAAGGTAAGGGAAAGTTGGGTAGGCAAGAAATGAGGTGGCACTCTGAGGAGTTGGAAGTGAGAGGTGACTATTATTAAAATACACTGTATGAAATTCTCAAAGAATTAATAAAAAATACTTTTTAAGGCATTTTATTAGATATTTTCTTCACTTACATTTCAAATGCTATCCCCAAAGCCCCCTATACACTCCCCCCACCCTGCTCCCCAACCCACCCACTCCTGCTTCCTGGCCCTGGCATTCCCCTATACTAGGGCATATGATCTTCACAATGCCAAGGGTCTCTTCTCTCATTGATGGCTGACTAGGCCATCCTCTGCTACATATGCAACTAGAGACACAGCTCTGGGCGGGTATTGGTTAGTTCATATTGTAGTTCCTCTTATAGGATTGCAGAACCCTTTAGCTCCTTGGGTACTTTCTCTAGCTCCTTCATTAGGGGCCCTGTGTTCCATCCAATAGATGACTGTAAGCATCCACTGCTGTATTTGCCAGGCATTGGCATATCCTCACAAGAGAAAGCTATGTCAGGGTCCTGTCAGCAAAATCTTTCCGGCATAGGTAATAGTGTCAGGGTTTGGTGGTTGTATATGGGATGAATCCCCTGGTGGGGAAGTCTCTGGATGGTCTTTACTTCCATCTCAGCTCTGAACAGTGCTTTAAACAGAAGTTACACTTGTGTAAATAATTCTTGGTTCACTTTTCATCTCTTGTGATCCTTCCAAAAATGGAACATAATTAAATGATGAATCCTATTTATCTCTAGCAATTTTTTTCATTATCCCTCATCATCTATGGATGCTAGGATTTAAATTTAGATCTGAATCACTACATTTGACCTATTTATTACATAACAACACATCAAGTTTCAGTAAATCTCCAAATGTAAGATAACCCCATTCAATCAGTATGGAGAAGCAAAAATGAATTACATGTTTCTACCTTTCCAACAAAATTATCTCTGAATTAGATATTTTTTTTAATTACTGGCTGGTTTTTATTTTTGTTTTTGTTTTCTATCAATAAATTTCAGGATCTTGCCTCTTGTGCTATAAAGAAATTCAAGGACACTAGGAAAGGAAATTGCACAAAAATATCAAACAGTAAATAATCCCTCACTAATTGTTTTAAATATTGATAGCACAGAGTCAATGAAAAAAATAACTTTTATTAAATGTTTTAGAATCTAAAACTACCACTTGAACTAAGATGAGTTAGAAAATACATATTCAAAAGGAAAGCTATTAAAACAACTCATAATTCACTACCTGGAAACTGATATCATTCTTAATTTTTATAATCAAAAGGAAATCTACAAATATTAAAGTTTTCAGTGAGCTGGGATCCTAAGGAGAACATACATAATTTTGGTAGGCTTGAAAGTTTCTCAGATATATGTGTCGGTTTTGAAACCAGGAAACTAAGAAGATAAAACATGGGAAGATATTTTTCCAGTTCAGTAATTAATGTATGAGTGCAACTAATGAACCTACAGTACTTTTAGATTATCAGGTTAAACCTATCACTTAGAGTGTGCACAGATCAGCTCACAGACTGCGGAGGGTGAGCAGCAGACTGCAGAAGGGACACAGCTTCTTGGACAGGCAGAGGCACACGGCTTCTGGGACAGAACCCTGTTTCTGGCAGCAGACATCCGGAAACCTTCCCCTCCAGAGGAGAGGTTGCAGCCCAGGAGGGCTGTGACCCCCAGAGCAGGGTGTGCAAGGGAGCGCTCAGACTGCAGAGGTAACTGGTGCAAGCCCTTTTCTGGGCCTTCATCTTCAACCAGGAGGCAAGTCTGAACTCCAGACGTCTGGGCACCTTCCCTGCAAGAGGAAAGCTTGCCTGAAGAGAGTACACTGACCACTGAGACTCAGAAGAGAGCTGGACTTCCAGGAGAGCTGACAGAGGCTAACAGAATCACAGGAGGAACAGGCTCCAGCCAAGGATAACTATAACAACTAACTCCAGGGATTACCAAATGGTGAAAGGCAAACGTAAGAATCTCACCAACAGAAACCAAGACTGCTAACCACCATCAGAACCCAGCATTCCCACCTCAGCAAATCCTGAATACCCCAAACACACCCAAAAAGCAAGATTTGGATTCAAAATCATATTTCATGATGCTGGTAGAGGACCTTAAGAGGAATTTAATAACTCACTTAAAGAAATACAGGAGAACAGCGCTAAAGAGGTAGAAGTCCTTAAAGAATCAGAGGAAAACACTGCTAACCAGATGTATTAGTTAGGGTTCTCTAGAGTCACAGAACTTAAGGAGTAAAGGAATTTATTGATGACTTACAGTCTGCAGTCCAATTCCCAACAATGGTTCAGTAGTAGCTGTGAATGGAAGTCCAAGGATCTAGCAGTTACTCAGTCCCACACGGTGAACAGGCGAAGGAGCGAGTGCTAGTCTCCTTTCTTCCAGTGTCCTTATATAGTCTCCAGCAGAAGGTGTAACCCAGATTAAAGATGTGTGCCATCACACCTTTAATCCCAGATGATCTTGAGCTCGGGGATCTCTGTCTTAATCTCACACCTTTAATCCATAGCCGGTATGCTATCAAGATCTCCATACCAAGATCCAGATCAGAGACTTCTATTTCCAAGCCTCCAGGTTAGGGTCACTGGTGAGCCTTCCAATTCTGGATTGTAGTTCATTGCAAATATAGTCAAGTTGACAACCAGAGATAGCCACTACACCAGGTGATGGAATTGAAGAAAACTATCCAAGATTTAAAAAGGGACATAGAAACAATAAAGAAAACACAAAGTGAGACAACTCTGGAGATAGAAACACTAGGAAAGAAATCGGGAACCATAGATGCGAGCATCAGCAACAGAATACAAGAGATCAAAGAGAGAATCTCAAGTACAGAAGATTCCATAGAGAACATGGGCACAACAATCAAAGAAAATGCAAAATACAAAAAGATTCTAAACATCCAGGAAATCCAGGAAACTATGAGAAGAACAAACCTACGGATAATAGGGGTAAATGAGAATGAAGATTCTCAACTTAAAGGACCAGCAAATATCTTCAACCAAATTATAGAAGAAAACTTCCCAAACCTAAAGAGAGAGATGCCCATGAACATACAAGAAGCCTACTGAACTCCAAATAGACTGGACCAGAAAAGAAATTCCTCCTGACACATAATAATCAGAACAACAAATGCACTAAATAAAGACAGAATATTAAAAAGCAGTAAGGGAAAAAGGTCAAGTAACATATAAAGGCAGGCCTATTACAATTACACCAGACTTCTCATCAGAAACTATGAAAGCCAGAAGAGCCTGGACAGATGTTATACAGACTGTAAGAGAACACAAACGCCAGCCCAGGCTGCTATACCCAGCAAAACTCTCAATTAACATAGGTGGAGAAACCAAAGTATTCCATGACAAAACCAAGTTTACACAATATCTTTCCACGAATCCAGGCCCTTCAAAGGATAAAAAAGGGAAAACACAAGCACAAGGACAGAAACTACACCCTAGAAAAAGCAAGAAAGTAATCCTTCAACAAACCTAAAAGAAGACAGCCTCAAGAAGAGAATCCCAACTTTAACAACAAAAATGACAGGAAGCAACAATTACTTTTCTTTAATTTCTCTTAACATCAATGGACTCAATTCCCCAATAAAAAGGCATAGACTAATAGACTTGCTACACAAACAGGACCCAACATTTTGCTGCTTACAGGAAACCCACCTCAGGAAAAAAGACAGACACTACCTCATAGTGAAAGGCTAGAAAACAGTTTTCCAAGCAAACAGTCCTAAGAAACAAGCTGGAGTAGCCATTCTAATATCAAATAAAATTGACTTCCAACCCAAAGTTATCAAAAAAGAAAAGGAGGAGCACTTCATATTCATCAAAGGTAAAATCTACCAAGATGAACTCTCAATTCTGAATATGTATGCTCCAAATGCAAGAGCAGCCACATTCCTTAAAGAAACTTTAGTAAAGCTCAAAGCACACATTGAACCTCACACAATAATAATGGGAGACTTCAACACCCCACTCTCACCATTGGACATATCCTGGAAACAGAAACTGAACATAAACACATGGACACTAACAGAAATTATGAAACAAATGGATTTAACAGATATCTACAACATTTTATCCTAAAACAAAAGGATACACCTTCTTCTAAGCACCACATGGTACCTCCTCCAAAATTGACCATATAATCAGTCACAAAACAGGCCTCAACAGATAAAAAATATTGAAATTATCCCATGCATCCTATCAAATCACCACACACTAAGGCTGATCTTCAATAACAGTATTAATAATAGAAAACCAGCATTCACATGGAAACTGAACAACACTCTACTCAATGATAAAGAAGAAATGAAGAAATTAAAGACTTTTTAGAGTTTAATGAAAATGAAGCCACAACATACCAAAACTTATGGGACACAATGAATTCATTCCTAAGAGGAAAACTTATAGCCCTTAGTGCCTCCAAAAAGAAACAAGAGAGAGCATACACTAATAGCCTGACAGCACACCTAGAAGCTCTAGAACTAAAGGAAGTAAATTCACCCAAGAGGAGTAGAGGGCAGGAAATAATCAAACTCAGACCTGAAATCAACCAAGGGGAAACAAAAAGAACTATTCAAAGAATCAACCAAATCAGGAGCTGGTTCCTTGAGAAAATCAACAAGACAGATAAGCCCTTAGCCAGATTAACTAGAGGGTACAGGGACAGTATTCTAATTAACAAAATCAGAAATGAAAAAGGAGACATAACAACGGAACCTGAGGAAATCCAAAACATCATCAGATCCTACTCCAAAAGGCTATACTCAACAAAACTGAAAAACCTGGATTAAATGGACAATTTCCTAGACAGATACCAGGTACCAAAGTTAAATCAGGATCGGATTAACAATCTAAACATTCCCATTTCCTCTAAAGAAATAGAGGCAGTAATCAATAGTCTCCCAACCAAAAAAGAGCCCAGGACCAGATGGGTTTAGTGCAGAGTTCTATCAGACCTTCAAAGAAGACTTAATTCCAACTCTCCTCAAACTATTCCACAAAATAGAAACAGAACATACTCTGCCCAATTCATTCTATGAAGCCACAATTACTCTGATACCTAAACCACACAAATATCCAACAAAGAAAGAGAAATTCAGACCAATTTCTCTCATCAATATTGATGCAAAAATACTCAATAAAATTCTCGCAAACCAAATCCAAGAACACATCAAAACGCTCAGCCATCATGACCAAGTAGGCTTGATCCCAGGGATGCAGAAATGGCTTAATATATTAAAAATCCATCAACATAATTCACTGTATAAACAAACTCAAAGACAAAACCCACATGATCATCTCCTTAGATGCTGAGAAAGCAGTTGACAAAATGCAACACCCATTCATGATAAAAGTCTTGGAAAGATAAGGAATTCAAGGCCCATACCGAAACATAATAAAAGCAATATACAGCAAACCAGTAGCCAACATCAAAGTGAATGGAGAGAAACTCGAAGCAATCCCACTAAAATCAGGGACTAGTCAAGGCTGCCCACTTTCTCCCTACCTATTCAATATAGTAGTTGAAGTCCTAGCCAGAGCAATTCGACAACAAAAGGAGATCAAGGGGATTCAAATTGTACAGGAAGAAGTCAAAATATCACTACTTGCAGATGATGTGATAGTATATATAAGTGACCCTAAAAATTCCACCAGAGAACTTCTAAACCTGATAAACAGCTTCAGTGCAGTAGCTGGATATAAAATTAACTCAAACAAATCAATGGCCTTTCTCTACAACAAAGGATAAATGGGCTGAGAAAGAAATTAGGAAAACAACACCCTTCACAATAATCACAAATAATATAAAATACCTTGGTGTGAATAAGGACGTCAAGTCTCTGAAGAAAGAAATTGAAGATCTCAGAAGATGGAAGGATCTCCCATGCTCATGGATTGACAGGATTAATATAGTCAAAATGGTAATCCTGCCGAAAGCAATCTACACATTAAATGCAATCCCCATCAAAATTCCAATTCAATTCTTCACTGAGTTAGAAAGGGCAATTTGCAAATTCACTTGGAATAACAAAAAACCTAGGATAGCAAAAACTATTCTCAACAATAAAAGAACCTCTGGTGGAAGCACCATGCCTGATCTCTAGTTGTACTACAGAGCAATTATGATAAAAACTGCATGGTACTGGTACAGCAGCAGACAGGTTGATCAATGGAATAGAATTGAAGACACAGAAACGAACCCACACATTTATGGTCACTTGATGTTTGACAAACGAGCTAAAACCATACAGTGGAAAAAAGACAACACTTTCAACAAATGGTTGCTGGCACAACTGGCAGGTATCATGCAGAAGAATGGGAATTGATCCATTCTTATCTCCTTGTACAAAGCTCAAGTCTAAGTGGATCAAGGAACTCCACATAAAAATAGAGACACTGGGCTGGTGAGATGGCTCAGCAGGTAAGAGCACCCGACTGCTCTTCCGAAGGTGATAAGTTCAAATCCCAGCATCCACATGGTGGCTCACAACCATCCGTAACGAGATCTGGCGCCCTCTTCTGGAGTGTCTGAAGACAGCTACAGTGTACTTACATATAATAAAATAAAAATAAATCTTTAAAAAAAAAAAATTGAGACACTGAAATTTATAGAAGAGAATGTGGGGAAAAATCATCGAAAATATGGGCACAGGGGAAAAATTCCTAAACAGAACAGCAATGGCTTGTGCTGTAAGTTCAAGAATTGACAAATGGGACCTTATAAAATTGCAAAGCTTCTGTAAGGCAAAAGACACTGTCAATAAGACAAAAAAGCCACCAACAGATTGAGAAAGGATCTTTATCAATCCTAGATCAGATAGGGGACTAACATCCAATATATACAAAGAGCTCAAGAAGCTGGACGCCAGAAATTCAAATAACCCCTTTAAAAATAGGGTACAGAGCTAAACAAAGAATTCTCAACTGAGTAATACTGAATGGCAGAGAAGCACCTGAAAAAATGTTCAACATCCTTAATCATCAGGGAAATGCAAATCAAAACAAGACTGAGATTCCACCTCACACCAGTCAGAATGGCTAAGATCAAAATCTCAGATGACTGCAGATGCTGGTGAGGATGTGGATAAAGCGGAACACTCCTCCACTGCTGGTAGGATTGCAAATTGGTACAACCACTCTGGAAATTAGTCTTGCAGTTCCTCAGAAAATTGGAGATAGTACTACCAGAAAATCCAGCAATACCTCTACTGGGCATATACCCAGAAGATGTTCCAACTGGTAATAAGGACACATGTTCCACTATGTTCATAGCAGCCTTATTTATAATAGCCAGAAGCTGGAAAAAAAACCAGATGTCCCTCAACAGAGGAATGGATACAGAAAATGCGGTATATTTACACAATGGAGTACTACTCAGCTATTAAAAACAATGAATTTATGAAACTCTTGGGCAAATTGATGTATCTGGAGGATATCATCCTTAGTGAGGTAACCCAATCACAAAAGAAGTCACTTGATATGCACTCACTGATCAGTGGGTATAAGCCCAGAAACTTAGAATACCCAAGATACAATTTGCAAAACACAAGAAAATCAAGAAGAATGAGGACCAAAGATTAGATACTTCATTCCTTCTTAGAATAGAGAACAAAACGCCCATGAAAGGAGTTACAGAGACAAAGATTAGAGCTATGATGAAAGGATGGACCATCCAGAGACTACCCCCTCAGGGGATCCATCCCATAATCAGCCATCCCATAAAGGCAAACATTATTGCACATGCCAGCAAGATTTTGATGAAAGGACCTGATATATGTCTCCTGTGAGGCTATGCCAGTGCCTGGCAAATACAGAAGGGGATGCTCATAGTCATCTATAGGATGGAACACAGGGCCCCCAATGGAGGAGCTAGAGAAATTATCCAAGGAGCTAAAGGGGTCTACAACACTTTAGGTGGAAGAACAATATGAACTAACCAGTGCCCCCAGAGATCGTGTCTCTAGTTGCATATGTAGCAGAAGATGGCCTAGTCGGCCATCACTGGGAAGAGAGGCCCCTTGGTCTTACAAACTTTATATGCCCTAGTACAGGGGAATGCCAGGGCCAAGAAGTGGGAGTGGGAGGGTAGGGGAGCAGGGCGGGGTGAGGGTATAGGGAACTTTCAGGATAGCATTTGAAATGTAAATAAAGAAAATATCTAATAAAAAAACTATCAATTGTTTGAGTGGGGATGAAATAAAGGTGGGGATAGAACAGGACTTGATGAAACTCAAGTAAAATGAAGTTCAAAATGTGGTCTCTTNGCTGAGCAAGCCAAGGGAAGCAAGCCAGTAAAGAACATCCCTCCATGGCTTCTGCATCAGCTCCTGCTTAAGTTCCAGTCCTGACTTCCTTTGGTGATGAACAGCAGTATGGAAGTGTAAGCCGAATAAACCCTTTCCTCCCCAACTTGCTTCTTGGTCATGATGTTTGTGCAGGAATACAAACCCTGACTAAGACAACTACCACAATCCTTTTCATCTCAGTACTTCCAGCATTCCATCAGTGTCCTCAAATGAAGCTCATGTCAATCTCTTGTGCAAAATTATTTCTTTCTATTTCCAAGTGTCCTCATAATCTTAAAACTTCCAGCAAGTGCAAAAGCCCAAGTTCAAAGTCTCCTCTGAAACACAAAGAAACACTTAATAGTGAACCACTGTAGAAATTAAAAAAAAAAAAAAAGTGGTTGCCACATAAGAAAAGAGACCAGTGTCCATATCCCCAAAAAGCCATATAAATGCCAGGTAGGCATGGTGGCTTATCTGGAATTCCAGCTTCAGAAAGCAGAAATGGATGTTAGAACACATCCGTGCGAGGAGAAGTTTGAGTGCTTGTGAGAATACTTCAAGAAAACAAGACAAGAGTTTTGTGACCTCAGTTTCTGGAAAACACAGAATTGTTCTTGGAATATGTTTTCATGCTCCTTCCAGGTATAGCAAGGAGGAGTGAGTTCACTTCATGTTACTCATTATTGCTTGCTGTACTTATTCAACTAAATGTTTAAACAATCCTTTATATGCCTCTATGCAAGAATGTATTTCTGCTACATGCGGCTTGTCATTGTCATTGTATATAGCTTGAACTCATGAGAACTTTACTCGTGTGACCATTCTTAACCCTCAGAGAATAAATTATCTGGGTCTCTAAATAAAGTTGGCTATTGCGTGAGACTTTGGTCTGCCTCATTGATCAGCTCTATTCTCCCAGCTCCCACTGTCTCTCCAGTGCTGATGGTAGGGGATTCAAAAATTGCAAGCTGGCTAACAAGATGGGCCACATCGATGAGCCCTGGGTTTGCTTAGTAAACCTTGCTTCAAAAATATAGAGTGGAAGAGCAATTGAGGGAAAGTCTTAACATCAGCCTCAGACCTCATGTGCATATGGTACCTACACATACTCTTACAAATGTGCACACACACATACACCACACAAATGCATGAAAAATTAAAAATGAGAAAAGTTATAAACTTCCAGATACAGTGTCACAAAAATAACCAATGCTAAAAAATAAAAGAGACTAAGAGACCATCCAGAAGAAAAAACTGAAGTCCAGGAGAACAGACACAAAGTCCAATTGGTCCATAGATAGGACATATAATGTTGTACTTTCAACCCCCAAGTGGAGGGAGCAGCTATATTCCTATTGCCTTGCAGTTTGAGGGCCGTATGACATTGTCTGGGGGCTGGATTCATTCATTTTCTGAAACCGTTCTTGGCAGACATTCCACACTCCTAACACTTCCAACATCCTGGTGTCTTATTGCACCTTAGGTTTTTCCCAATAATTTTCATATTGCACACTCTCTAGAGCATTATGAATAGATTCTGACTCAACCACACATTGTCTAGCCTCATGGACCTTCCTTTGACATATTGGTGGAAGCCTCCATGACCCAGCACATATATTCTACATGCATCCCAAACTAGCATCATGTGGACAATACCAAGGTTTGCCATCATCTGAAGCAGTAGCAAAGCTCTCCTGCTCCAAGGATTCTGTCTCCTCTGAGTACCTGTGTGGCTAAAAATAGTAAAATTAATCTTACCTACCCAGCACTAGGCCAACAAGAGGCACTGGCCCACAATTATATACTTGAGTTTATGATAGGTGGTGTCAAGTCAATCCCTGAGACAGTCCACTTCTTCGGTGGAGGGGAATAAGCTGAAAGAGAGCTTGACTACGTAGCTCAGGCTGACCTGGAATGTATTATTCTCTTGCCTCCCAATGGCTGGAATTGCATATGTGTGGCACAATGCCTGGATTCAGATTCACTTGAATGACAATGATCTTTACAGAAGCCATAGTGTACCTGGTCCTAACATCACACAGACTTTTCTTTCTTACTAAATTGTAACTTTTCCTGCTTTGTTTTTCCACTTCCCAGCCTCACTGTAAACCTGTAATACCAGCAGTGGTGATGCCACTTCCTAAACGCTGAGTTGCTTTGAGGTGACATGAACAAAATGTAGACAAGTTCTTTGCTGGATGACCTTTCATCCAGCGCCTAGCAGAAGCTCCATCTCGACTGGAGGTCTCATGAGCACCTGTTGTACTGCATTCTGGTCTTCCTATGGAATCCCCCATTAAATTCTACCTACAGCATTCTCAGTATTACCTGGCTTCTCAAAAATGTTCTAAAAGACTTCCCAAAGCCATTTTCAAATTCTTCTGAACCATATCATCAAGTAGTCACAACATGAACCTGACTTTTCTGAAACCAGTTGTCTGTGTTGGGGGCTTCCATATGCCTATGATCGAATAGTTTCCATAAACAATCTAAACAAGGAAAGAGTTAGTTTAGCTTCTAGTTCAGAGGTTTCAGTCCATCATGGTAGAGATGGTTTTGCTGAGTAAAGCACTTGATGTCATGTTATACAGGGAGCAGGGAAGAGCAGAGCAGTAACAGGAAGGGAGCAGAATAAGATGTATCTTCTGATACATGCTCTAAATTATTGATTTCCTCTAAACAACCCCACTTTCCATAGTTTCCCTACCTCTTACTATTCTGTCCAAATTTTGAATCTATCAGGCATATTTTGGTTATAGACCTTGGATGGCTGAGGTAAGATGACAGCAAATCTGAGGCCTGTCGGGGTTATAAACAGGCTAGCCTATACTAAATAATTGATCATCACAATTACCTTACCTCTCAAAGGGACTCTGTGGATGAAAAAAAAAAAAGACTTTAGGATCTCAAATTTATGCAGTATCATCCTGAGGACCATTCCTAATCACAGTAATCCTAAAAGAAGGGAAAGACTAGGTCATGAATTTCAGACATGAGACAAGCTTGACCCACTATTACTGGCTATGAAAATGGAAAGGGAGGGCCACAAGCCAAGGAACGCTGTGGCTTCAAGAAGCTAGAGAAGGCATGGTAGTTTTCCCTGAAAACTTTCCTCCAAAAAAACATAGCCCTACTGATACCCTAAGTGTAGTTGTTCAAAATTTGGACAGACCAATGCTGTACCTCTGACCAAAATTAATTGTCATACTAACAACAACAACAACAACAAAATAACCTTATGCTGTTTTAACCTACTACATTATTGACTATCTGTTATGGTAACAATAGCAAAATATTACAATGACCCTGGTTTAATATTTTATAGATGGGTAACTAAGGTCCACATAGGATGAATGTTGGGGTCCACTGCCCGCAGTGGACGGGGTTCCTGGAGGATTGGCCCGAAGCTGAAATGAAACTAAGGGAGTGGAGGAAAAAAGAAGGTCTCCAAGGCTACATGGTTGCTTCTGCTTAGAACGACTGTTTAATGGTGGACAAGCATTTGGGGATAAAGGAAGGGAAGCCCCGCCCCCAGTCTTCTGCGCAGGCGTTCTGGAGTTTGTTGGGAACCCCGAAGTATCGAAGTATCATGACATCTTGCAGGTTGCGCAGGTGGGCTGGTCGTGGGGGGGGGGGGGAGCCGGGCTATCTCTTAGCCTAGTTAACAACACAGTGGATGCCATTGGGTGCTACAGGGCTCCAGTCATTGCACCAACTATGTTGGTGGAGAAGGGACACCACAAATGAAGACTGTGGTGGTTTGAATATGCTTGGCCCAGAGAGTGGCACTATTAGGAGATATGGCCTTGTTGGAGTATGTTGGCCTTGTTGGGATCACCATGAGAGTAGGCTTTGAGACCTTTCTCCTAGCTGCCTTGAAGACTCCTGTCTGCCTTCGAATCAAGATATAGAACTCTTGGCTCCTCCATCACCATGTCTTTCTGCATGCTGCCATGCTTTCTGCCATGATGATAATGGACTAAACTTCTGAACCTATGAGCCAGCCCCAATTAAATGACCTTTATAAAAGTTGCCTTTGTCATGGTGTCTCTTTAGAGCAATTGGAAGCCTAACTAAGACAAAGATTTAAAAAAAAAAAACTAATTTTCAAATATCCCTGTCTAGTAACTATCCCACTATACCAGTCTGCTTTGACTGCCTTGATATTTGCCTTTATGAAATTATCTCATAATAGCAGAACAAATAGCTGGCAGAGAAACAGAGGTATTTTGTCTAACTGGGATGAACCTGAACCACATTGTTCGGCTTGAAATTCAGAGCTAGATACAAGGACAAGTAAGTGAAAAAAAGGAGATATATTCACTTTAGAAATGAAAAGCCTCTCCACTATAAAATTAACTGACCTTTTTATTATCGTCTTAAAGCCTAGCTTTGATCCTTTACAGTCTATCTAGTCATGAATTTGCAGAAATTAAGACAACTAAGGTATGAGTTCACGTGCTGCTGTCTCTGGAATGTTGGTGGAGATCTGTTTTCCCACAGATTATGCACATTTTCTGTTGGCTTACGTGTCAACCATCTGCAGAATAACTGGGGCTGTGATGTGCCTGCCGAGATCATGATTACAATCACAGTCCAACAGTGACATCAACACCAGAGTCAGCAGCTTGAAGGACATCAGAGTTCAGGCTCAGACAATCTGTTCACATTCACTGTGTCTTTCCCTTCTGATGTGCAGTGGAAGACCATCAGCAGAGCCACATGCAGACTTTCCTGAGTTTCACACTTCTGTCTCCACTGTAGCTTCTGTGTCAGAGGAGGGCAGGGAGAGCAGAGCTGGCCAGGACAAGAGCTACCTCTGCCTTTGGTCCTAAAAGAATCCACAATTCCATTTCTACATCTTTTTTAAAAATGATGTGAGTGTGTTCAAATTAATCACATATTATATATATATAGTTTCATTAAACAAAGTTATTAATATTTTGACAACATCAACATTAATGTGATATAGTATTGCAATTTTCTGAGGCTAGAGAATTGCCAGTTGGAAGCATTTTGGCTTCAGAGTGAGAACTGTCTCAAACATTAAATAAATTCAATCTTGGCTGATAAGACTGAAAAGATGCTGTTATCTTTAGTTATTAACTTAAAACTTAATATATCTGTTACATGGCTTCGCATAATGCTATGAACTTAAACATAATGTGTAGCCTCTGGAACTTGGGTGAAATGTTCTGAGTATATTTTTCAGATTTACTTAATCTAAAGCACAGTTCCAATCCAAAGCTTATAAACCAGCTAGCCATTGTCCTTTAAGGCTACCTTTGATTCTCCTTTTAGCTAGATTTCATTAATAAAAGAAATCCTTGGAGCCAAGTGGTGGTGGCGCACACCTTTAGTCCCAGCACTCGGGAGGCAGAGGCAGTTGAATCTCTAAATTCAAGGCCAGCTTGGTCTACAGAGTAAGTTCTAGGACAGCCAAGGCTATACAGAGAAACCTGTGTCAAACACACACACACACACACACACACACATACACACACACACACACACACACACACACACACACACACAGATGACTGATCGACTGATTGCAAAAGTTGTTTTTTTTAAAAAACTGTTGGATAATGAAAGAGGAAGTACATGATATTGTCTGCTACTTCTTCTCAAAAATGGGAAGCATCATTTCCAGTTGTTGAAGTACTCAATAAACTTTTATAAGAAAAGACATATCGTGAAGCTGGACAGATGGCTCAGCTGTTAAGAATGCATATTGCTCTTCCAGAACAAAGTTTAGTCCTTGGTATCCACAACAGGTGGCTCACAACTACCTATAACTCTACCTGGAGATTCTCTGACACCCTTTTCTGGCTTCTGTGGGCACCTACATTTGCATTCACAAGCCCATACAGACACATAGTTAAAAACAATAAATCTTTGGGGGAAAAAAAGGAAGGAAGTACATCAGCATCCAGGTCTCATCCCAGTCAAACAGCTTAAACCTAGCTTAATCACTTCTCCACTCATGAAATCTATCTGCCTTGCTGACTTGGAGGGTACCCCAAGCACATGCTCAGCACAAGCTTCAAGGGAAAAGTGACAGCTAAATCTACCATAGGAGAGTGATTTGATATTTCAAGGAATAATAATTTATAATTAATAATTAATTTTATAAATAAATTTCATCTCCAACGTTATGAGTTCCTAGACCAGTTCCAAACCCAATGGTTGTCTCTGTCATGAGATTAAGCCCCTAAGATAACTCAAATATGTGTTTGTGTTCTTTAATCAGTGTTAGAAGTACAAGGCAAAGTGAACAAAATATACACACATACTTACATATGTAGATAGATGTGCAAACTAAAACACCCATGATTAAAGCTAACTTTTGTGGTGGTTGTGCTCTAGCAAGGGACATCAGAAAGCTATCTCTCTGTCTACTGGTTCTACTGGTTCTACTTCCCCTTAGAGGGCTTCATTCTTACCAAGGTGGTAGAAAGATGGCTACCAACAGCTCATACTTGTCTTATGCATCCTGGGCAGTCCCAGCAGAAAAACACAACTCTTTCAGAAGTTCTGTCTGAAGTCACAGAGTTGTTTCTGCATTGTCTGGCCTGGCATGATCTCTCTCTCTCTCTCTCTCCTCTCTCCTCTCTCTCATACACACACACACACACACACACACACACACACACACACACAGAGGTATACATGCACAGACACACACATGTACACCACATTACACTCCTAAACCAATCACCACAGCCAAATGGAAACCACTAAATAGACCACATTTATAGTAGTTCACATTTATACAGCCACCCCAACCACATGTTCTGAGGGGGGGAAAATCTTGGTAAAACAACCAAAATCTGACCAAATTTGTGACACAATTTTGGTAGTAGCTCTGGGGAGTAGGAGTACACAAATGTGCACATTCCACTCTGGTTCTGAACTTTCTGAAGTTGTATTATAACATCATTTATTTTTATTTTTAGTGGAAGAGAAGAGCATTGTCTTTTTTTTAAAGACATTTTCTTTATTTACATTTCCAATGTTATTCCCCTTTCCTAGTTTCCCCTCTGAAAATCCCCATACCCTCCCCCCTCCACCTGCTCCCCAACCTACCCACTCCCTCCCCATTCCTGGCCCTGGTATTCTCCTATACTAGGGCATAGAATCTTCACAGGACCAAGGGCCTCTCAACCCATTGATGACCAACTTCCTATATTAGGACATAGAACCTTCACAGGACCAAGGGCCTCTCCTCCCATTGATGACTGACTAGGACATCCTCTACTACATATGCAGCTAGAGCCATGAGTCCCACCATGTGTTTTCTTTGGTTGGTGGTTTAGTCCCAGGGAGCTCTGGGAGTACTTGTTAGTTCATATTGTTGTTCCTCCTATGAAGCTGCAGACCCCTTCAGCTCCTTGGGTCCTTTCTCTAGCTCCTTCATTGGGGACTCTGTGAAGAGCGTTGTCTTTAGTGGAAGACAAAATGTGATTTGACAGGAACTGAAGACAAAGAAAAGCATAATTAAGTTTTAAAGAAATAAAACTATGACCATCCGATGGCAAAGGATTTCTTTCAAAACCTGGAAATGCTCAGCTGTGACAGACGTTATCCTTTTCAATATCCCTGCAGGTATAGAACCTCATTTGATCAGTTCTTCCAAAGATGACTATATAAGACAAATGATAGTGTGACCTTTTGTTCCAAATTAATTCTGCTTTTCTGAAATTATTGCACTGAAAGTCAAGAACATGATTTCAAAATAATTCAAGGGAAAAGTCAAGACCTTGTTTGATCCAGCCTTTGCTCCAATTTGTTACTCTAGCTTTGTCTCCTAATAGAGCCACCCAGGAAGCATCCACTCATCTGCACCAGTCCATCCATGTTCCAGCTACCCACCAGGCATTCTGTCTTCTCCCATCCACTTCACTGGTAGGAAATAATCTCAGCCTAATTTTTATATATAAAATTCTTCCTTTAAAGGCTCAATTTGAAGTCCACATTTTTCTAGAAATCATTCCCTGATCCCCTTATTAAATTCTTTGAGCACTCAAAGCATATTATGAATACTCCTCTCTGGCCTTTATTTCATTCTGTCCTATATTACAGTGAGTTATATGCTGTAAGTGAATTTGGCTGCATCATTTTCTACATATTTATGAACTCTTCCCCAGCATGCAGATCACAATAGAATTGTTAATCTTATTGTATCTTGTTATATTTATTGTTATCATTGAGTGGGAAGTGGCCCCAAAAGAAAAGGCAATAGAGTTTATCCTTCACAAAAAATACAAAACCAGGTATGATGGCACACACCTGTAAATCAAGATTTCGATATTAGCCTGAACCACAACAATGAGACTCTGTCCAAACAAAACAAAACAAACAAAATGAGGGCAATAATCTTTGTATTGGCACATAACATTTTACAGAGAAGTATACCATGCACGTTCTTCTTCTAGTGACAAAAGAGAAGACATAATTATGACCCAGGCTAAACAAGAAAAAGTGTCTAAGAATGAAACAGCTCTGCTCACTAAAGTCTAACTTTAGCAATCATCTGAAATAGGGAGTACATTTAAAAATAAAGTTCTCACCCAAAGGCACGAGTTAGGCTGAGCCAGCATCTTTCCAGAGATGCTACCCAGGCAGTTAAACACAGACATGCACTGTCCTCGAGACACAGCCTGGAACTAATTAGGCAGTCTAGAAGAAACAGAATCTTAACAAAAGGGCCACTCAAAACCAGAGCACAGACATCATGCTTCTTCATAGAACCAGGTCCATTCTCACCATGAAGTATCACTACACAAACAGACATACAGACAGACAGACAGACAGACAGACAGACAAAAAGACAGACAAAAAGACAGACAAAAGTGAGCATGACAAAAGTCTCATGACCAATGTAATCTTTCCATGATTCTGAGTACCAAGGGGGTGGGGGGCAAGAAAAGACCCACCTTTCATTTCCTATAGGTATCACTTGTAATTATCTACCTTGGCTGTCCTTGCATTACCTGGAAAGTGTTTTTCTTAGGAAGGAAATGGCCCAGTTGAAGCTTTCCATCAAGCCTGATTAACTGGATGATAAAACGTACACTTTTACAAAGTAAATCCTCAGAAAGTGAACTCATTATAAATGCTGAGATATGTCAAAGGACAAGAGCCCAGACTCCTCTGGACTATAAAAGCAATGTTTAACTACCTAATATCACACATCATTACAGTACCAATTTCTAGCAACTCTGACCCCAACTCTCATCTGTTAATTTATCAGACACAAGTATGACCCATAAATCTGTCGTGAGCAAGAAAGGAGGAGGACGAGAGTGTTTTGTTGCTGTGGAATTCTTGTCTTTATGAAATACAAATGGGGTGTGTGTGTGTGTGTGTGTGTGTGTGTGTGTGTGTGTGTGTGTGTGCAGGTTAACCTGTATATGCAAACCTCCCTAGTGGTATACATGAATGTTTGTGGAGATCTAAGGTCAACCTCCTTGGTTGTCATTGCTTGGGTACCATTCACCTGAGACAGTGTCTCCTACTAGCCTGGAGCTTGGTACCCAGACTTGGCTGTGTGTCCAGCACACCCCAAGGATCTGCTTCTCAACTGCCTCCTACGTTTCCAAGTCTGACCGACCTTCACCGGCGTCTCATACGAGTCACAGGCCTCCAACTGGAATCCCCATGCTTTCAAGACCAGCACTCTGCAAGGACTGAGCTATCTCCCCACCCCTCAATGCAGATTTTCTTAGAGATAATTCAACCAGACCTTGTAGTTCAAAGATCAGAAACCTGTGAGCCCCATTTGTTTTCTTCTGCCTTTAAGGTTCCTCTTGTTATTTACAACACTGACCTCAAATGTGGTTTGTCAAATTTTTGGCAATAATCATCACTATTTGCATATCTATAAATAATACCGTATAATTTAAAAGTGCTTTTTCACACATTCTATTATTTGTTTTCTCCGTGTTTCTGTGTTCAGTGCACTTGCTGCAAGCTTATCTAGCGATCCATCAAATTACACTTCACAAAGACATTTTAAGTCTTTCCAATTTATTTTAACGAGCAAAATAAAAATATTTTTCTTCTAAAGAATGAAGGAAGTGTTGACATGTATTTCAGAAATCTGAGTGCTTAACTCGCCAACACACTATTAGCCACACACACTTACAATGTAGATCTACTAACTATCAGAAACATAACATTTCAAACTGTCAACATTTAAATGCGGAAATATGATTTTAATCTAAATTTAGTCATAAGTTAGTTAGTGTTTAGTACACAGCATGCCAATACTAGGAACTCTTAACTAAGGAGCCATATTTCATACTTGGGTGTTCAGAGACGCTGGTACACCTAAAAGAACAGAGATCCAAAGTCAAGGGGAGAGAGAATGGATGGGTAAAGTAGGTATCCTGACAATCAAGAACTCATGTATCCCTTTACCAAACAACCTGCCAAAAGGCAAGTATGAATTTCTTCTGTGGCATCT
Organism: Mus minutoides; assembly: GCA_902729485.2. Taxonomy (NCBI): domain Eukaryota; kingdom Metazoa; phylum Chordata; class Mammalia; order Rodentia; family Muridae; genus Mus; species Mus minutoides. The sequence continues at coordinate 66,129 of LR752343.1, read as the reverse complement.
ATACTAGAAGCCATGAGGATGGTAAGAATGACCCTCTGTCAGATCTTGCTATTCAGCTAAGTTTCAAATTCTACTGAAAATACATCTCTTCCATTTGAGGATCTGAGCTGGTGAAACACAGCTCCTTTGAGGGATAGTCAAGGAAATGTTGAATGTATAATACAACCATATCTTAGGAACCTACATTCTGTGTAAGTGATAATCTAAATGAGTGAAGTTTTTAAAGATGAAGAGCCAATGCAGAAGTGATACTATGTGCTAAGTTTCATACCCATCATCACGGGTTATCAGCACCTTGTTATTCATCATCATCATCATCATCATTATCATAATCATCATTATCTCATACAATACATCCCAACCATAGGCTTCCCTCCCTCCCTGCTTCCTAACTCCCTCACCTCCCCTCTCCCCCAGATCCACTGTTCCTCTGTTTCCCTTCAAAAAAGTGCAGGCCTCCCAAGAATAGCCACCAAACTCAGCCTAACTGGATGCAATAAGGGCCAGAGAGATGTCTCAGCTGTTACAGGCTAGGCTCACAACCTTGAGAACTCTTAATCATAGGTTGTCCATAAGGAATGCAAGGCTCAAAAACATTTGTGGATTTACCTACCCATGTGTCTTAGTTTTCTTTCTATTGCTGTGATAAAATACCATGGCCCAAAGCAATATAGGAAAGAAATGGTATTTTTAGCTTACAGATTAGTCTATCATCTAAAAAAGTGAAGGTGAAAACTCAAGACGGGAACAGAAGTAGAAGCCACAGAGGACTGCTGCTCACCTCTTGTTCCCATGGCTTGCTCAGCCTGCTTTCTAATACTTCCCAGGATCATCTGCCCAGGGGTGGCACTGCTGGTCCCTCCCACATCAATTATTGAACAACAAAATACCCTACAGGCACTCCGAAGGAACCATTTTTTTTTTAATTAGGTTCCTTCGTCCCAGATGAATAGGTTTATATCAAGTTGACAAAAACCAACAGTATACCATGTTGTGGGAGATATGCTGGACCATCAAGAAAGATAAACTGGGTTTACATTGGTGATGCTTGAGTCTTCTTAAAGGGACCCGCAATATGGGAAGAATTAACTACTTATGTTGCACAGTTTTATGTCAACTTGACACAGATTAAAGTCATCTGAGAGAAAGAAACCTCAATAAAGAAAATGCCTCCATAAGATTGGTCTGTAGGCAATCCTGTAGGAAACTTTTTAAATTAATAATTGATACAGGAGGGCCTAGGCCATTGTGGATGATGCCATCCCTGGGGCTGGTGGTCCTGGGTTCTGAAAAAAAAAAACAAAAAGCAGGATGAGTAACGATGGTGAACAAGCAGCACCCCTTCATGGCCTCTCATCAGCTCCTACATCCAGGTTCCTGCCCTGTTTGAGTTCCTGTCCTGATTATGAACAGTGCTATAGAAATGTAAGCCAAATCAACTCTTAAATCCCCAAGCTTCTTTAGCCATCATATTTCATCATAGCAATAGTTACCTTATCTAAGATACTGCTGAAACATGATTGACTACTGGTGATGGTACAAATTAGGAAGAAAAAAATGAAGGGGAACCAAGGCAGAAAACATCCTTCTTCCTTCTCTATTCTTTCTCCTCCTTTCCTTTTCCTTTCCTCTCCTTCCCTCCTTTCTTTTTCACTCTCACATACATATCTCACCAACCATCTAATAAACACGGTATTTATAATTATACCTTCTGATTCTATAGGATGCTACCTTGAGTCCATATTCATAGAGACAAAGGGAATTTAAAATACAGTAATTTTAGTTTATAGAGACAATGTAGAGACCAGTGAGATGGCTCAGTAAGCCACATAAACATGCACAAGCCTGATACATGAGTTGTATCCTCCTAATCTACAAAAAGGTGGAAGAAAAAAAACAAAAGTTGCGCTCTAACTTTCATATGTGCATCATATACACATGCACATATCATGTCATACACAAACATACATAACAATAACATTTTTAATACACTTCACTTACCCCCTGTTTTCAACAAAAGACATCAGAACGTGGGCCTTAAAGGTAACTACTGATGAGCATCAGTAAGGTTTAGAACTAGGATATATGCTGATTTGGCCAAGAAAAAAAAGTTAAATTAATATTGAAATGTGCAAAGATGAGGGGAATGGTTGGTTAGCCTTACTCTAATAAGAACTTTACTATGGGGTTTGTATACTTACATAATGGTATTTCACCCAGAAGAGTTTGGGCAACCATGAAGTGAACCTAAAGCATGCAAAACAGAACTCGTCAACCAGCTATGGATGCACAATTTGAGTGATCAAGATAGAATGCTTTTAAATCTGAATACTTGCTTCTGCAGAAATCTTAACGATTAGAAGAGAATGAGAAACTGCTAGTAATGCAGAAAGAAAAATCCTCAGGCGTTGGAATACTATGGTCACTCATCATGATGGTGCTCACACTCACCACAGTCTCGTCCTAGGAGGACCTTGAGTGTGTTTTCCACTATGAATGAAAAGTGTGTAACTACCTGAAAACTGCATGCAGTGACATTTCAGCCCTCTGTCCTTAGAGACCTCAGTCCAACCATGTCAAGTCTTATGCACCATCTGTTTCTACCCACTGAAGAAAGAGATCAAGCTGGGTAAACTCTTGGTGTAACACTATGTGACTTGGGGCTTTTCATTTTGTTATATTTTTGGTTTTTCTTTAAGACACAACACCAATTTCATTGCTGGTCTTGAACTTGATGCATTGAGCCTCAGCCTGAGTACTGGGCCTTCTCTGTTATAAGGCATCTTTCCCTGATTATTTTTAAAGTTTGCTGTAAGCATGGGGAGTGTAGGTCAACAGCATGGTGAATATTTGCCATGTATGAGGTGCTGGGTTCTATTCCTAGCTTCACAATAATAAAAAGTCAATTTAAGGTGAATGCATTTTATCTAGATGCTTCAATAATACCGATTTAAATATTAATTTAAAAAATAAAGCCACATCCTAAGAGTTGGGGATTGAGTTTAGTAGTAGCCCTCACTTTGGTCCCCAGAAATGTCCCACAAAAATATTGGTCCAAAGTCTCCCTTTGTAAAGTAGAATGAAGTTTGTCACTTCAGATGCTACTCTGATTGGCACAGGACAAGTCAACAAAAGTACTATCTGTAAGAACAAAGTGCTGAGAATTACTGGGGTGATTAAACTACTTATGCTCTATAAATAGATGCAATTTAACTAGCATTTCACTGCCATCTCTTGGTAGATCCTGAGATAACAAAGCTCATCTCTTGACAGGGACTGGGTTTTGGCTTCAGACTTCAATAAAATACAGATTCTTGCCAATAAGTGATTTACTTAATAAAGGTGCCCTGTAAATGTAATCTGTAATGCTTAGAACATAACAATTCATCTATGTCATTAACCTTTGAGGTTAGCTTCCTTGGAGATGAACTGTGTTATACAAAACATTAATTATTAGTGGGGCAATGACATGGCTCAGCAGGTATAGAGGTGCCTCCACCAAGCCTGATCACCTGATTTCAGTCCCTGGGACCCACATGGCAGAAGGAGAGAACCAACTCCTACAAGTTGTCCTCTGCCTCCACATACCAACTGAGGCATGGACACAACCATGCCCACATCCACACTAAAAATAATAATAGTAGTAGTAATAATAATAATACTAATAATAAATTTTAAAAGAAGCTTATGGAGAAATTCTCTAGAAATCAACTCCTCTTCTGGGAGAAGAGAGCAAAAATGTGAGGGGTCTTCAATATATTGCAATTTGGACAAAACCCTTAAACTGCTCCCTGAGAGCTCTGAAGATAGATGTCCCATTCAAAGTTGGTTTTTCTTACAAGGGAAGTAGCTAGAGAATGCTGACAGAAGAGGATAGCAGCTAACAGTGTTCCCAGAGTAGAATCCCAGACCCTTTGGTCCAGAAGGAAAACTTAGACATGGCATTGCAGGGTTGGATCCTAATGGTTCTGTTTTTCACTAAATACTAGGCAAAGCAACATATGGCTAACCTTTATTATTATTATTATTATTATTATTATTATTATTATTATTAAATATTTTCTTTATTTACATTTCAAATGTTATCCCTGGTTTCTCCTCTGAAAACTCCCTACCCCTGACCCCTGTTCACCAACCAATCCACTCCCACTTCCTGGCCCTGGCATTCCCCTATACTGGGGCTAACTTTCTAATAATTTCCCAAACCAAGGACAATGAGTATAGGAATAGGTGTATACATTTTCTACCTTAGAAAGTAGCTGGGCGGTGGTGGCGCATGCCTTTAATCCCAGCACTTGGGAGGCAGAGGCAGGCAGAATTCAGAGTTCAAGGCCAGCCTGGTCTACAGAGTGAGTTCTGGGACAGCCAGAGCTACACAGAGAAACCCTGTCTCGAAAAAGCAAGCAAGCAAGCAAGCAAGCAAGCAAGCAAGCAAGAAAGAAAGAAAGAAAGAAAGAAAGAAAGAAAGAAAGAAAGAAAGAAAGAGAAAATGAAAGAGAAAGTAGTTCATGAATCAAATTTGCCATGTCATCTAGTAACTTCATTCTTAGATGAAAGAAAAAGAAGGGCATGTGTATACACGAAGAGAATAATCTTAGGAGCTGTGTTCATAACAGGTAAAAACATGGAAATAAGGAGAAAGAGGGAAGGGATTGGGAGGAGAGAAGAAAGGAAGAAGGGAAGAAGACACCTTCATCTTTCTGGGTGGTACAATTTGATTGCTAGGGTTTTTCCTTTGATCATAGGACCTGAGGTTAAAATAGCCCAACCTACAACTATCGGGACCCCTGACCTCAGTATTAGTAACCAAACTCATTTTGAGAATCTCAGCATAGACAGAGCTCATAAGCAGAATGGGAAATACCTTCCCAATATTGCTGGATGGAGAATAGCCCATCCAACAGGCTCTCCTAGTTGGCTTTCTATTGCTATGCTAAACACCATGATCAAAGCACCTTAGGGAGTAAAGGGTTTATTTGGTCTATGCTTCTGTGCCAAAGTTCAATACCTTCTTTTTCTTCAGTATCCATGCTCTTCTCTTTGCCTCCAATATTGTATCTTGGTGAAATCATGTTGAAATGAACATGAATGGCAACTTTGAACAGTTAAGTCAGATGATGTTATTATTCTGTGCACACATAGAATAGCTTCACTTGTCAGATTTTGTGAAGATGGAGATTATAGAGAGACTTCTGACATATGTGTATTGCAACATGTGGCTTATTTGTTCTTAGTTGTGGTTAGTTTCTAGTCCTGGTTAGTTGTCTGTTGCGGGAAATAGTAAAAGGAACAGCAAGTTCCCACACTACAGCCAGCAACTCTCTGCCCAGTTTGTGGTCTCACCACCTCTACCTCTAGACTAGCTCTAGCAGCAAGTGACCACAGTCTTCCCAACTCCAGTTCGCTTGTCTCATAGATGCAGTACCTTCTCAGCCATAAACCCCCTGTGGTCTGCAGTCCCAAATTCTAGTCACCCAGTAAATCAAAGCCCTAGAAGCTTATAATTAATCAGTCAGATTTATATATCAATAAATTCTCAATTCACAAGATGCCTACACAATAATTTCAGAGCCAATTGATAATGATAAGCTGGCCACCTAGATTAGATGTTATCCTAATTATTCTATCATCTTGTGATATTCATATCTATCTGTGGCTATTTGAACCCACAAGGAATCTGGATTGTCTTCTTCTCCTTCCATCTTCCTTTCTTGTCCCTCCCATCCTTCCCTCTGTCCCCAGCCCTGAAACTCTTCGCTCCACCTCCCTTCTCCCTATCTAATCACAAGTTTCTTGTTGTGCCATGGACTAGACTCAGGCAGCCCCTCAACCCATGGGAGAATCAGGGTCCCAGTACTCAGGTGAGCAAGGAGTCAGCCGGGTGACAGACTGGAACATAAAGGAGTGTTGATCTGAATGTAATTTCTCAAAGTGAGCATCAGACTTATATTACAGAAGAAAACAAGGAAGTTAGGTGATATATTAAGGTCATCCAAGGTACATTGAGGTTACCCAATGCAAAATAACTCTTTATACAAAACAGAGAAATGCATACAGAAAAGCTAACAGGAACCAGGCAGTGTTTATAACTGGGATAAAAATCAGTGTTTACAACTGGGAAAAAAAAAAAAAAACAGCCCCACCTAAGGTCAGCTTATTCTTAGAAGCCAGGGGCAAGGGCTTTATGCCCTTTTCATAGTTCCAATTCTAGTCTATTGTATAATCTACCTTCTCCCTAGGCCATTGTAAATTTCTGTGAATGGGAGTGACTCAGCTATTATTCTAAGTATTTACTCTAGTTCCTTCTTAGACCACAACCTTCCTTCTTCCTAGGCCATTGTAAATTCCTGTATATGGGAGTGACTTGGCTTTTATTCTAAGTGATTTTATGGGGGACTTTCTTCTATTAAGTAAAGTAGTCTGCCTTACATAATTATAATAAGAATTCTAAACTTACTTTGCTAAGCTTGCCCTGAAATTTCTAACTCTATGTAGTACATAGTAATGCTTGATTTCTTTCACTATCTCTCTTTCAATACTGGAGGCAATTTGTCTGAATAGGTAACATTCTTACTAAATTCCAAGTCCAGGGTCTGCTCAAGGACTACCAGAACCAAGTGGTGAGCCCTGAAATTATACACATACAAGTAACACTAAACATACTAAGTAGGTTGTATTTACACACACACATACACACATATAACAATAACAAAATAACAAACAAGGCATTGATATTGAGAGAGAGCAAGGATGCATGGGAGGGATTGAAGAAAGGAAAGGGAAATGATATAATTTTAATTTTAAAAATTAAGACCCCCCGCCATCTTCCTTCTGAGCCCAGTGAAGGCCACTAAGGGCTCCAGAGGGCTCTCCACACTGCAGGACCTCGGGATCACCTCAGGATCATGGGTGAGTGGAACTCAACACCAGCTCCAAAGAATCTCAGAGGGTCTTGTGCAGGCAGGAACAAGGACAAAGAAACCCCGTCCGACCAGAGGTTGAGATCCATTCAGGTCGGGGCCAGCCTTACCATCTTCTGTGTGAACCTGGCCGAGGTAGTCTAGGGCACCAGAGGACTTTCCACGCCACAGAACCCCTAGCACACCCAGGACCTCCTGATCACCTGAGAGCACATGGGCAATAGAAGCAACAGAGCTTCTTGGTCAGGGTCCCATCTGGCCTTCATCCTCAGCCAGGAGGTGGAGCTGAGACCCAGACCCCTGGGCACATTCCTTGCCAGAGAAGAGTCAGCCTACAGGGAGAGTTCTGACCCCCAGAACTCAGGAGGTTGCTGAGAACCTCCCCTGAAAGAGGAGAGCTTGCCTACAGAGAGTGCTCTGACCACTGGAACTCAGGAGAGAGTTGGACTCCCAGGAGTGCTGACAGAGGCTAAAAGAATCTCAAGAGGATCAAGCTCCAACCAGAGACAGCTTGAACATTAACACCGGAGATTTCCAGATGGCGAAAAGCAAACATAAGAATCTTACTAACAGAAACAAAGAACACTGGGCATCATCAGAACCCAGTACGCCCACCCCAATGAGTCCTGGATACCCCAACACACCCGAAAAGCAAGACGCGGATTTAAAATCATATCTCATGATGAGGGTAGAAGATTTTAAGAAGGGCATTAATAACTCACTTAAAGAAATACAGGAGAACACTGCGAAACAGGTAGAAGCAGTGTTTTCTTAAAGAGAAAACACAAAAATCCCTCAAGGAATCAGAGGAGAATACTGCTAAACAAGTAGAAGCCCTTAAAGAAGAAACACAAAAATCCCTCAAGGAATTACAGGAGAAGACTGCTAAACAAGTAGAAGTCCTTAAAGAACTACAAACAAACAATGCTAAACAGGTAGAAGAAAAACAAAAATCCCTTAAAGAATTACAGGAAAACACAAGCAAACAGGCAATGGAATTAAACAAAAACATCCAAGATCTAAAAATGGAAGTAGAAACAATGAAGAGAACCAAAAGGGAGATGACTCTGGAGATAGAAACCGTAGGACAGAAATCAGGAACCATAGATGTGAGCATCAGCAACAGAATACAAGACATGGAAAAGAGAATCTCAGGTGCAGAAGATTCCATAGGGAACATGGACACAACAATCAAAGAAAATGAAAAATGAAAAAAAGATCCTAACTCAAAACATCGAAGAAATCCATGACACAATGAGAAGACCAAATCTACGGATAATAGGAGTAGATGAGGATGAAAATCGTCAACTTAAAGGGCCAGCAAATATCTTCAACAAAATTATAGAAGAAAACTTCCCATACCTAAAGAAAGAGGCATGCATGAACATATAAGAAGCCTGCAGGACTCCAAATAGACTGGACCAGAAAAGAAATTCCTCCCCACACATAATAATCAGAACAACAAATACAGTAAATAAAGACAGAATATTAAAAGCAGTAAGGGAAAAAGGTCAAGTAACATATAAAAACAGGCCTATTAGAATTACACCAGACTTTTCATCAGAAACTATGAAAGCGAGAAGATCCTGGTCAGATGTTATACAGACCCTAAGAGAAAACAAATGCCAGCCCAGGCTACATACCCAGCAAAACTCTCAATTACCATAGATGGAGAAACCAAAGTATTCCATGACAAAACCAAATTCACACAACATCTTTCCATGAATCCAGCCCTTCAAAGGATAGTAAAGGGAAAAGATCAACACAAAGATGGAAACTACACCCTAGAAAAATCAAGAAAGTAATCCTTAACAAAACTAAAAGAAGATAGCCACAAGAACGCATTCCCAATTTTAACAACAAAAATGACAAGAAGCAACAATTACTTTTCTTTGATTTCTCTTAACATCAATGGACTCAATTCCCCAATAAAAAGATATAGACTAACAGACTGGCTACACAAACAGGACACAACATTTTGATGCTTACAGGAAACCACCTGAGGGATAAAGAAAGACACTACTTCAGAGTAAAAGGCTAGAAAACAATTTTCCAAGCAAATGGTCTGAAAAAGAAGCTGGAGTAGCCATTCCAATCTCAAATAAAATTGAATTCCAACCCAAAGGTATCAAAGAAGACAAGGAAGGGCACTTCATACACATCAAAGGTAAAATCAACCAAGATGAACTTTCAATTCTGAATATCTATGCTCCAAATGCAAGGGCATCCACATTCATTTAAGAAACTTTGGTAAAGCTCAAAGCACACATTGTACCTCTCACAATAATAGTGGAAGACTTCAACATCCCACTCTCACCAATGGATAGATCCTGGAAACAGAAACTAAACGGAGAGACATGGACATTAACAGAAGTTATGAAACAAATGGATTTAACAGAAATCTAGAAAACATTTTATCCAAAAACAAAAGGATATACCTTCTTCTCAGCACCTCATGGTACCTCCTCAGAAATTGACCAAGGAGTGGATACTTCATTCTTCTCTAGACTGGGGAATAAAATATCCACGGAAGGAGTTGCAGAGACAAAGTTTGGAGCTAAGATGAAATGATGGACTTTACAGAGAGTGCCCCACCCGGGTGGTCCATCCCATAAACAGCCACCAAACACAGACACTATTGCATACACCAATAAGATTTTGCTGAAGGGACTCTGATATAGCTGTCTCCTATGAGGCTTTGCCAGTGCCTGGCAAATACAGAAGTGGATGCTCACAGTCATCTACAGGATGGAACACAGGGCCCCCAATATAGGAGCTAGAGAAAGTACCCAAGAACTGAAGGGGTCTGCAACCCTATAGGTGGAACAACAATATGAACTAATCAGTACCCCCAGAGCTCGTGTCTCTAGCTGCATATGTAACAGAAGATGGCCTAGTCGGCCATTATTGGGAAGAGAGGCCCCTTGGTCTAGCAAACTTTATATGTCCCAGTACAGGGGAACACCAGGGCCAAGAATTGGGAGTGAGTGGGTAGGGGAACAGGGCGGTGGGAGGGTATAGGGAACTTTTGGGATAGCATTTGAAATGTAAATGAAGAAAATATCTAATATAAAAAAGAAAAATATTTAAAATACAAAATATGATATAGCATGACAAAGCACAGGCATTTTGTCAAAGTAAAAGGTATATCCCTCTAAAAAATAAAAAGTAAAATGTTTCTTTTTTAAAAAAGAAAAAAATCACTTCCATTGTTTGTACCCAGACAAGCTCAACAACACCAACATAAGAGAAAATGGTTTCCTACACACTGTCTGTATTCTTCTTTTCCATTGACCATATTTGGTAAGAGTCAGATTGCAAGAGGCAAACCATTAGCAGTACTAGAGTTTCTCTATTAACAAATGGGCCACTGAAGCACTAGAATGAGCTTTTTTTTTTTTTCCCCCCGATAGGACCGTTTGGGGGCATTTTCAAGGCCCTAGGCAAAGTTTTAAGCTACTGATGAGAGATGAACTCCTCCCCATGATATCATATCACTATCATCAGTCTATGTGAATTAAACTACAAAGGTGATCTAAAGAAAACTTCTGTACACAATGTTCAATCATAAAATGAAAGTCTTATTTTTATGCCACGTTGTTTGTTCTGAGACAAGCCCAGTGTGGCTTTGGACAGCTATCTATGGGAGGGTAACCTTGAACTCCTTACCCTCCTGCTTCATCTTACCAGTGCTGGGATTGCACAGGTGTGCTACCATGGCCAGTGGCCTCAAATTATTTTTAAAATATGTATTAAGTATCCTGAAGTGTTTATTTATCTTCATATTGGTCACACTTTTAATTTAAGAAATTTCCATGCAAGGGGCTTCCATGTCTGATTCAATATAGATGAAATTAAAAGGTAAAAGTAAACCTTAAAAGTTTAGAAGAACATCATGACATGTTCTATAATTCAACAGTAACTATGAGAAAAAATAGTTTATTGACATTTTTTATGTTGCTGTTTTGTTTGATTATTTCTTTGGTTGGTTAGCAGTTCATAAGATGGGTCACTAATTAGTTTTTGTTTTGTTTTGTTTTGATTTAGTTTGGGTGTTGCATTGCTGGAGACGATGCTCAGAGCTTCAAACACGCTTAACAAGTTCTCTGTCACTGAGCTACATGCTCAGCCCTGGGTGATATTGTTGACTATTGTACCAACTTTATTAATAACAATAACATTTTTAAATTTTTATTTCCAATTTTAAAAAGACTCATGAAGAAAAAATTCACATATCTTGGATATAATAAAATTTTTGGTCATTGAAACTCAGCTATAATTATAAAGGCTAAATTGTTAAGATTAACTAAAATTGTTAGGACTAATTACTAAAGAAAACTTAAGGTAATTTTTGAAAATACAGGACAACTTGTTTAATGTAAAGTAAACATCTTTAATTTGCTAAAGTTTTTTTTTTAAGTTTCTTTAATAAACATCAAATACTTCTATGAAACTGACTTCTCCACTAGAAGTTTTACTAAAACAGACTACAAAAAAATGCTTAAATATGCATTTTCTTGGAGAAGTAGCACTGTCATAGATCCAAGTGAGATTATATAAATTAATGAGCAAAAAAGCAAGCTAATTTTCACACCAACAATCATCAAGCCTAGCTTGGTGTGGTGGTATGTACCTCATCCCAGCAATTGGGAGGCTGTCAACAGAAAGATACTCACATTTGAGGCCAGCCTGATGCACAGGGTGAGACAGTGTCTCAGAAGAAAAAAAGGAGCAGAGAGAACAGGATAGGACAGGGGAGGAAAGGAAAGCAGAAAGAGAGAAAGAAAAGAAAGAAAGGAAGAGGGGGAGAAGGCACAGTAGTGAAGAGAAGGAACAGGAAGCAGTTGAGACAGACTGACGTCTAAGAATCACTGCTCTATACTAATTATCTAGGATTTGTATTCTTATACTTCTGTTTTTGCTTTATTTTCAGATCATTTGTTTGGACTACATGATACAAAGTTAATGATATACAAAGGACTGGTGAGTTGTATAACACAAACAAAATTTGACCCTTTGGTCAGACAGTTTGGGGGAAAAATGCTCTAATTCAACCCTGCATGACTGAGTCCGACATTACTATTTCGATGATGACTGAATCATCAGTCTTCACTTGAAAGATTAAGTTGATTAGTGTTACACTGAAGCATTATGTGAAAGTCATGACAACCTAAAATAGCTCATTAAAAGCCGGGAGTGTGGAGAAAATTATCTTAGTGCTCTTAGCCTTTCATTCTGTCAGTTCAAAATGGAAAAATAAAAAGGTCAAGGCCCTTTAAGAAGTCAGATGTGTGCTTTAAATAGTTAAGAGAATTGAAACAGCCTGCATGTCTCTCGATAATTACATGTCCACACAACAAAATATTATAGAGCCATGAAGAAATGGGTAGTTTGTGTGTGCCAATGCTTAACCACCTCCAAGATATACTGGAAAGTGCAGAAGCCAGTCATAAAAAGAAAAATGCTATGGTGCCAGGTATGAAGAAATCCAGGGCATGTGTGTATCTATCTCTACACATATATTTACAAAGAATAGAGTGAGGAATGGCAGTTACTATCCACAAGGCTAGAGGATTGTTTTGAAATAACAGGACTTAGTTTTTCTATATATTTAATATATGCATGCGACTCCAATCCTCAAAAAACTAACTTTATTAATGAGTAGAGACTGAATGAATACTCAGCCTTAAATGGGACATCTTTATCACACATACAGAGAGAGAGAGAGAGAGAGAGAGAGAGAGAGAAAGGCAGAGAGAAGAAGGGAGGGAGGAAAGGAGGGAGGGAGGGTAGGAGAGAGTCACAGGTTCAGAGAATGTCACAGAGAAGTGTTCAGACCTGGTGAATGGGGAGGAACACATCGACATGCATGCACATTCACAAACATATGCAAAATCTACGCACTCCATGCATATCACACACCATATGTATATATCACATATAACACAAAAAAATGAAATAATAATAATAATGATGAGGTAGATTGGAGAGACATTTCAATTCTGGAAATACTTGTCTTGCACGTATAAAGACCTAAATCTGATCCCCACAACTCATTTAAGAAAAAGCTGCATGTGGTGGAGCATACTTGTAATCTCAGCGCTGTGGAGGCAGAGACAGGCACATCCCTGGAGCTCTCCAGGCTGCTTGGCAAGCTTCAGGCCAGTCTCAAAACAAGGTGTACAACAGCAGAGGAAAGACACCCAAGGTTATCCTCTGCACATATACATACATATGTACATACATACATACATACATACACACGCATAAACACACACACACACACACACATCATCATCATCATCATCATCATCATATAATAAAAAGAATTAGAAGTTGGACTTGCTCACCCTGAGTGGACTAGCCAATATGTTTGCTGGTCCATTATTAGTATAGAGGAGATACGCATTTAATAAGTGCAATGTAAATTAGAAATAGAAACAAGCCAACCATGCTCACATCTCAAGGAAACTGTTCTTAAGAAGTATGAAAAACAGATCCCATCCTTGCCTGCACGTTCAAAAAGTATGTAGAGAACACAAATGAAACCAGGGGTGGCACTCAGTCTTCACAGAATATGGCAAGAAGAACATCACACACCATATGTATATATCACATATAACACAAAAAATGAAATAATAATAATAATGCAGCCAGAGACGGTGGCCAAGTCCTAGAAGGACCTTAATTGTCTAGAAGATTTGAATGTGTTTGAGACAGAGTCACTTGTCAGCACAGACTGTTGAAGGCACCAAACTTCCACTGGTGCTCAGCAAGCAGAACTCTGATGGCTGGAAAGCTGTAAACTAGAGATGAGACTGGAGTCTTTAAAGGCAAAGGACTAAGCTTTAAAGAAAGAGAACGAGGCCTGAAAAGTTACGCAAGCAAGCTGTGACTGTGTTCTCTGTGGGAAGCCGAGGTTCGTCAGAGCTGAGCTGGAAGCTATAAATGTGAAAAATGAAATAAAGTACAACCATTCTGTGTTTATACTCTGAGAGAGAAGGCATATGAACCAGTTACATATGCCACCTCCACAGGCTGGAAGAAAGGCTTTAAATGGAGACTGCTTTCTCCCATCCGCTGGTTTTATTTGGGAAGCCTACTTCCTAAGATTCCTCTCTTATGGATACATTAAAAATCACTGTCCCAGATGGTCTACATGCTGAAAAACTGCATGTACTATAGTTAATGATCTATTATAGAAGGATTTTCAGAGATAATTTTGACTATGTCTTTGAGCTAACTTAACAGAATCCTTAATGCTGTGTCCTCTAAAGGATGTGATTCCAATCTACCAAATACATAGCACAACAATCAGAAGAAAAAGAACAATTCTAAGTTTGAAAATCACCAAGGGAAGATTTCAAGTGTTCTAGCTCCAAAAGATAAGAGAATGAGAGTTGACTAGAGAAAGAACCCAAGGAGCTGAAGGGGTCTCCAACCCTATAGGTGGAACAACAATACGAACTAACCAGTACCCCCCAGAGCTCGTGTCTCTAGCTGCATATGTAGCAGAAGATGGACTAGCCGGCCATCATTGGGAAGAGAGGCCCCTTGGTACTGTAAACTTTATATGCCCCAATACAGGTGAATGCCAGGGCCAAGAAGTGGGAGTGGGTGGGTAGGGGAGCAGGGCAGGGGGGGCGTATAGGGGACTTTTGGGATAGCATTTGAAATGTAAATGAAGAAAATAATAAAAATTGGAAAAAAAAGAAATACAAAAATAAATAAATAAATGTTGATTAAAAAAAAAAAAAAAAAAGAATGAGAGCTGACATACATCAGTGCCTAGGCCAGTTGTCATCATAGGGGTGTCACCCAGCAACAGCAGATGCAGAGCCCACAGCCAAAGACTAAGCAGAGCCAGAAGAACCCCCAAAGAAGAGGGAGAAGACAGATTGTAGGAGCGAGAGGGGTAGAAGTCACCAGGAAAATAAGGCCCACAGAACCAACTAAGGGGGGCTTATAGGGGCTCACAGAGACTGACGTGACACACACGAACTCTATGTGGGTCTAACCTAGGTCCTCTGCATATACCTTATGGTTGTGTAGCTTGGTGTCCTTGTGGGACTACCAACAGTGCGAGTGGAGAGCATCTCCAGCTCTTTTGCCTGAGCTTGGAACCCTTTGCTTCCTACTGGGTTGTCTTTTCTAGCCTTGATATAAGGGTTTGTGGCTAGTCTTATTGTATCTTATATCTACTGTATCTTATTATATCTTGTTAAGCCATGTTTGATGAGTGTCCCTGAGAGACCTACTCATTTGTTTAAGGGAAATGGAGTGGATCTGGGGTGAAGGGAAGGTGGGGGAGGGACTGAGATGATTGGAAGGAGGGAAAACTACAGTCAGGATGCAATGTATGAGAGAAGAATAAAAGAAAATTATCAAGGCACTGATTTTTTAAAAATTCTATTAGTGTATTGGGTAACATTTGTAATAATTATAATAAAAATACAAAATTAAAAAATTTAAAAGCATATATGTCATGATTCTATATTTTAAAACCCTAATAATATAATAAACTGATAATAAAATATAAGATATTTAATAAAATAAAAAAAGAATATGAGATGATATGTGTCTTAGTCAGGGTTTCTATTCCTGCACAAACATCATGACCAAGAAGCAAATTGGGGAGGAAAGGGTTTATTCGGCTTACATTTCCATACTGCTGTTCATCAAAGGAAGTCAGGACTGGAACTCAAGCAGGAGCTGATGCAGAAGCCATGGAGGGATGTTCTTTACTGGCTTGCTTTCCCTGGCTTGCTCAGCCTGCTCTCTTATATAACCCAAGACTGCCAGCCCAGAGATGGTCCCACCCACAAGGAGCCCTTGATCACTAATTGAGAAAATGCCGCACAGCTAGATCTCATGGAGGCATTTCCTCAACTGAAGCTCCTTTTCTCTGTGATAACTCCAGCTGTGTCAAGTTGACACAAACCTAGCCAGTACAATATGTCAATTTAAGCCATTCCTCTGTGTGCATATGTGTACATGTATGCTCATGTGTTTGTGTGTGTGTCTGTGTGTTTCTGTGTGTCTGTGTGTGTCTGTGTGTCTGTGTGTCTGTGTGTGAGCCCTTTAGTGACAGACATGTTGTTTTAGAGCCTATCCTAGTGATCCCATCTTAAATTGATCATCTAGAAAGACCATAATTTTCAAATAAGATTATATTCCCAGACACTGGATTTTAGAACATCAACACATATGGCAAAGGGAATGGGGATCCAATTCAACCCATAGCCCCTTGTCAAGGAGGGAAGTGGGTTATGGGGACTCTGGTAGGCAGAAAAAACAAAACATGCAGCAAGAAAGAAATGCATAAAAATGAAACTGGACAGTAATGAGAAAGACAGGTTTTAAGATTCGCACATGCCTTTGGTGGCATCTTCACTGTGCATGTGACATAAGCCACAGAAAGACTACTGTACATCCAGTGTGAGGAACACACACATACACACACACACATATAAACACACAAGCTCAACTGCAGACAAGAAAAGCATTTGTAAGATTGCTGTAGTTCCAGTTCAGAAGATAAATGAGAGAATGGTTGACCACACTTCTGTATTGAATAAAGGAAAGTCCAGAGGTAAGGGAAGAGAAGTTGACATATAGAGATCACTTCCCATAGGGTCCTTGCTGTAAGACACCTTAGTCAATGCTCATAACAACACCATCCCAGTGGTGGTAATACTCACAACTTTTACAATTATAGTTACTTAGACTTTCACGTTAAACCGAAGATCACATAGTAAGCAGGAGGGTCAACACTCAAAGAAACAGGAAGGCAAGGACACTGGGGAGATGGCTCAGAAGCCAAGAGAACTGACTGTTCTTCCAAAGGATCCAAGTACCCGTGTTCAGAACCATCTAACCCCAGTTCCATGGAACCCAATGGCTCCTTCTGACCTCCACAGTCACCAGGTTGGCATGCCAATGGGACATAGACACGCCTACAGAAAAAATACCCATCCACATTTTTTTTTAAATGTGAGGCAGTACAAAAGAATCTTAGGAAAATGTTTACAGTGCATTGTGGAAGTACACATTTGAAGATGTAAGAACTAGGGAGCTTCAAAAGAATTTATATATTAAGTAAACTTAGGGGTTAAAAAGAAGGAAGAGAGAATGTGATTATATACATAATTGCATAAAGAAAAACTGTAAAGATATTAACACATGCTTTTGCATTTTTATCCAAGTGACAATACTTCTTTTTAAAAAAATAAAATAAAATCTAAAACATTTTTTGAAGAAAGAACATTTGAGTGATCAAAGATCAGTGTAGTGGTTTTAATGAGAACGATGCCCATGGGCTTGTGCATTTACTTGCACAGGTAGTGGCCGTGTTTGGGGAGGCAGTGTGGTTTTGCTTGGGGAAGTATACCACTGAGGGAAGACTTTGGAGAGCTTATAGTCTGAGCCCACTCCAGTTCCCTCTCTGCTTCACCTGTGAGGTTGAAGATGTGATTGCACAGCTTCCTGCTCACCTGCCCACCATGACACACTCACTCTTCATCCATTTGGAACCATAAGCCGATATAAACTCTTTCATACATTGCTCTTTGTACCTGGTGTTTTATCACAGTATAGAAACATAACAAATAGAACAAGTCAGAAGGCAAGCACCTATACAGGTGCTCAGAAGTTGACTTTAATCTTCTCCCTCAATCTCAATTTCATTTTCTTAATAGGCCTGATTTGTCATTATCATTATATGTTTTTCTTTAGCATTGTCTAAAACAAAGCAGAAAATACGTAAAGACCCTGTGTGGGTTGAAAAGGCAGTGAAATCCAATCATAATGTAGAAAATAGAGAAACAAGCAATCCATACTAGCATTTTGTTAAACCACTAATCTTCGTCAAACATAAAATCAATGTACTTACTCAGCCTCAGAAAGAATTTACATTCAAATAAATAGGAGAGGAAAGCTTTATTACAGCTTTTCCAGAAAGAATGCCTAGCCACAATAAGATACAACACTGAGAATTTAAAATTGTGTTGTTTGGAGCAAAGAAATGTTCAGAAGCACAGAGGCAGAATTAGTGCAATGTTCTTCCTATTTAATTTATACAATTATCAATTGTAATAAAACTTGCTTTGTGTAAACTTTTCACAATCTCCCTGCTTCCCCATTCCTGCCTTATCAGTGAAGAAACAGAACTCCTTGGTACTAAAAGTAGAAAGAAATGCTTACGGCACTCTGAATAGCTCTTAAGCCACAGTTATTACAACTTCAACCCTTTTATACTAAATGGCAGTTTCAGTGAAAATAATGACGGCCTCACAAGAGCAGGAGGTGGGAGAACCATCGCTCTGTCGATTCTTATTTAGAAAAAGACTTTAAGGGAAATCTTATCTTGAAACTCAAAGATCATAAGACACTTCTCTTAAAACGAGGTGCATGGATTTTGTACCGCATCAATCACATAGCTCCTTCTCCATGCCTGCTTGGGAGACTCAATATCTCCAACACACTGCCAAACAAGGGCTCTGCGAGTGTCTTCATTGATTGGCTACTCTGCCCAATGAAAAATTATTTTTTTATTGGAAATGGCTGTCAGAGCTATTTTTATTGCTCTCCTAAAGGCTCCATCTGTAATCACATACTGCACATCTCTGCTCTGAGAGAAAAATGAGCCAGATGAATGCCTCTCCTCTTCAGATTGCATTCTGGGCCATTGTAGAAGCTCAGGCTGTGGACCTAAAAAGAAGCAATGCTCTGGGCTGGTGCCTTTCTTCTGGGGATCATTGCATGCTTAAAGACAGGTATGACACTAGGAAGAGGAGGCTTGCTGACCCGGTACAAGTTTGCTCTGTTTAGTTTAAAGCTCTTTTGGAAAGTGTTCCCACATTTAACATCAAAATGCAACAATAAAATACATTAAGCCTTTGGAAAGGAATGTACAAATATCACATGAACTAAGGGACATATAAGCAGAAACCGTGGCACATTCCTGGAGTCCCAGCATTTGGGAGGCTACTATAGGAGAATTGCCACGAGGTTTGGGCCAGCTTAGTGCGTTCTACTTAGTGAGTTCTAGGACATCCCGGGACACATAAGACTCTGTCTCAAAAGATACAAAGGGAGTCAGACAGAGATAATACATTTACAGCACGAGCCTAGTGACCTAAGTGGGATCTCAAAACAACAGTGGCAAGAGAGAAATTGCTCCAGACCTGTACATGTGTGTAATGACATGCATTGGGGCTAATTATATTTGATGTTCTCCTGGGAGTAGCAGCAAACAAGGAATGAGTCAGCACTCTGGTGATTTCCTGTAAACCTGCTTCCCACCTCAATTTGTAAAATAAAGGAGAGCTGATGATTGGGCAGACAAAGGGAAGGTGGAGCAGAAGGTGGGGAAGAGAGAAGAAGGAGAAAATGGAAGAGGGGAAGGATGCAGAGGAGGAGGAAGAAGAAAAGCTGAGAAGAAGCACACGGCCTGCAGAAATTGCAATTTCTAAGAGGTCTCATAGATATGGAAGATGGTAGTGTAGCGGTAGATCTGCCCGATCTAGGCGCACAGCATGAATTCATATTAATTGTGTTGTGTTTTCATTGCCGGGGCATATTTGGGTTGGAGATTTACCACAACCACATTCATTGGAATTTTTATTACAAAACAAAGAGGTATTTTTCTCTTCTCATCCCAGGTGCTTTGAGAGCTGTGAATTACTGTGCAAAAATGGCCAGGTCCAAGAATCACACCATACACAACCAGTCCCCAAAATGACACACAAATGACATCAAGAAATCCTCGTCACAAATATACCAATCTCTTAAGGAGGTTGACCCCACGTTCCCGAGGAACATGCATTTTCGCCAAGAAACACAACAAAAGGTGCTCAGAGTAGCCTAAGGGGGTAAGGCCAAGGTGACAAGTGTCCCAAACTGCAAAGACTTGCTTTCATCGACCATCCCAAGCTTGACAAATAGATTTGGACCCACAGAGCCAAGGGTGGCAGGCTCTGCCAACCAAAACCCAAGGATCAAACCAAGGCTGGGGCTTAAGCTCAGGTGCCCAAAGGTGCCCAGGTGACAGAAGCCATCTAGGAAAAGCTATAGTAAGCAAGTGAGCTTCCTGGAGATGGCCCAGCATCCTTGCATGGCTGCGATGGGTGCACTCTGAGGAGGCACAGTCCCAGAGACTTCCACCCAGGATTGCTTCTCACTAACTACATATGTGCCTTTCCTGCCACTACTACATAGCCTAGTGATTCCTGGGCATCAGCCCACCTTATTTGGCAAATTTCTTGCAGATAAACATGAAGAGGAACTTTCATGAATTAATGCTGTTTATATGAATTAGTGACTTTATAGAGTTCCTGATTTGATTAAAAATAATTTTAGGAAGAAGGCTTAAGGAGAGGGTTTTAGTTGTTTTGATAGAAAGATGTAATAAAATTCGAATCAAGAATAGAATGTGACCCCTCCTCATAGGATAGTAAGTAAAGGCTCAATAATTAGGGACACAATGAGCTTTCACAATTACACTAAGAAGAGAAATGTAGTTGGGATAAATTTGTGATCAAGAAAAAAAACATTCATTCTAGGTTGGGTTCAAGGATAAAGCCACAGATGTCTTTGGGAAGCAAGGCCATGTGAAACTATTGTTTTGAAGTTATAATGAACCTGTAGCATGAAGCGCTGCCCTGCACTTACTATCAACATTCTTCTGTAACTTCCCTTTTGTGTAACATTTTATCTATGAGGCAATTTTATAAAGAACTTTTGTCTAAGAAGGTATAAACTGTCAGAGAGAAGAAATAAAGTGTGGGTTTGGGGGCTCTGCTCCAGCCATCAAATGTATATATATATATATATACATGTATGTGCATACATATGTATATAGGTATATGTGTATGTATATAAGTATGCATGCACACTTGTGAAATTGATGAAACAGGTGGTTGGGCCCAGTCAGAGTGTGTGTGTGTGTGTGTATGTGTGTATGTAAGAGAGAGAGCCTTTTTTCTTAATCCCCTGCTGCTAACAGCAGGAGTTAAACTGTCAAAAGCCAACAGCTCTGAGCCACAGAATTGCAGCATTAAAGAAAGAGTTAAATTGCCAGAAGCCAATGGTTTAGGGCCACAGAATGACAAGGAGTTGAAGAAAGAGTTAAAGTGCAAAAAGTAAACAGCTTCACCTTCTCTGCCTTCTTCAGGAAACTGACTAGTCCCTGACACCCAGGCCCTTGTAAAGGCCCCATAGAAGGGTTTCTATCTGCCAAGGTGAATATAGATGAACTGGTCCCCTGTGCAGTTTTTACAAATAAACTTGAAGCACGATTTGTTTTAAAATAAACAAACAAACAAACAAAATCTGATGGGTCTGGAGTGGTTAAGAGCACTGACTACTCTTCCAAAAGGCCCTGAGTTCAACTCCCAGCAACCACATGGTGTCTCACAATCATCTGTAATGGGATCCGATCCCCTCTTCTGGTGTGTCTGAAGACAGTTACATTGTACTCACATACAATATTTTTTGTTTTAATCTGACAAAGGGAGCTGAAGCAATGGTTCTGCAGTTGCTGCCAAACCTAAGAGCACCTGTTGCTCTTGCAGAGGAGCCAGGATCCATTCCCAGTGCCCATGTGGTGGCTCATAACAACCCATAATCCCAGTTCCAGGGACTCCAAAGGCATGCATGGGGCCCAAATACATCCATGTGCAGGCAAAACATCCACATAAAATACATCTTACCAAAAAATTAAGCAGACAAAGGCACAAATAGCATTTATCATTTGTGTTCTTGTAAAAAAAATAAATAAATAAGTGCTTGTTCAGCTAAAACAATTTGGCACGGGTCTTAGGAGATGGCTCAGTAGGCTTGCTGTAAAAGATGAGCCTCAAGTTCACGTTCCCAGAAACAATTAGCTCAAGAGGCAGCTGGCCTGGTGTATGCATCTGCAAAACTGCAAAGAGATATCCTTAAATAAGGTGAAAGGCAATGGGCAGTACCCAAGGTTGGCTGTCCTCTGTCTTTCACACGTGCCTGCACTCACATTCACAAACACATATGAATCTGCACACATGCATACACACACACACACACACACACACACATGAAAGAGAAGAAGAGGAGGAGGAAGGAGGAGAAAGGGAGGGAGACAGGGATGATAGAACTGCCAGAATGACACTGGCTTAGAACACTCCAGACACTAGGATAAAAAAAAATCATAACTTCTAAATAATAAAGTTTTTCCTCACATTTCTGGAGTCTCAGAAGCATAGAACGTGGCGCTAGTAAGTTCGCTGTCCGCTGAGGGTAAACTTCCTGATTGATAAGGCCTCTGGATGCAGGTCATACTGAAGAGGAGGCAGAGATGCCGCTGGGACTTCTTGTATAAGGACACTAATACACTAGGGTCCTGCCCTATTGACCTAACTACCATTCAAATTCTGCCAATCTATCACTGTGAGAATTAGTATATCTACATGGGAACGCAAGGAAGGACATGGGAGGGGTACAAACATTCCCATCAAAGCATGAACCCTAGAAAACTATCAAATGAGTTCCATTTGGCTCAGAATGGGGACTGCTAAAAGACATCATTGGAAAGAACCAAAACCCAAGATGGGGCTTGCTCTGCTCTTCTGCTTGCGCACATAGCCCTGCAGTCACGTTCCCCTTTCCTAAATGTGAACAGTCCAGTTCATATACTGGTTTTGACATATATATCTTTCACTATATATTTTTTTCTTGCTAGTAAAATATGGGACGTGTAAGCCATGTGACCAAGGAAGCCAGCCTGGAGAAAGATTGAGGTTGAGACATGTCTAAAAACCCAAAACTCTCATCTTGAGACTAGCAGTAGTAAGGATTACTCCTACCCTGTTCCTGAATGCCCTGGTGTACATCTGTCCTTCCTGAGGAAGTCACATAGCCTCTTGGCCAAATTATAAGTTTAAGCATCTAGAATCCCACTTCATGAAAATAAAGCATTCCCAGCACCTCAGACCCCACCAATAATGTACACTCCCCTTGAAAATGCCTGCCGACTCTCTAAGGCGTATATAGCCCTTGTTATCCCCAAATAAAAAGAGCTGTTTCGCTGAATACTGGCTAGAAGAGCTGCTTCACTTCCCACCATAGAGAAGAGCTGTAGCAAGATCCTGTGAACTCACCTGCCTAGACACGTTTCGTTCCTTTCATTCTGGCCCAGCTCGAAAGGGTGCCTGAATACCCGAGGGCAGAAGAAGAGCTGGGCCCACAGTAAAATATGTTTAAGCTGGCTTCTCCAGGAAATTCATAATATACTCAACCATTACTTCAAACTGGGTAGGCAGTGGAAAACTAATATATAAGGGGGTAGAAAAGGTACCATAAGGTTTCTGGGAGAGAGAGAGAGAGAGAGAGAGAAAGAGAGAGAGAGAAAGAGAGAGAGAGAAAGAGAGAGAGAGAGGAAAGGGAGGAGAGGGGAGAGAAGAGGAGAGGAAGAGAAAAGAGAAAAGAGAAGAAAGAGAAGAGAAAAGAGAAGAAAAGAGAAAAGAGAGAAGAGAAAAGAGGAGAAAAGAGAGAGGAGAGAGAGAAGAGAGAGGGGGGAAGAGAGAGGAAAGAGAGAGAAAAAAGAAGAGAACCATGTATCACAGCCATATAATGCCTGGGTATAGGACCATAGTTTTCTAAGTCAACATACAGCAGAAATACTCAGACATCCATGATTGTTGCTGCATCATTCACAATAGCTCAGAAGTGGAGTCAGCCTAGACACTCACCAAGAGATGAAAGGATCAGAAAATCTAGTGCAGATACCAGTGGAGTTTTATTTAGCCATAACGAAATACAAAATCATGACATTTGTAGGAAAATGTATGGTAGTCAACACAATCCAGACTTGGAAAAACAAATACTGTATGTTTTCTCTCCTATTCAGAAGCTATATTTATAACCATATATGTGCATGTATGTAATGTATGTATAGAAAGGCCATAAAAGTAGGAAAAAACATGAGAGAAGGAAGAGACCTTAAGCGAGAGGATGATGGGAAGAATGAATGTTGGGATGAGGCAGGGGACAAGAAAGAGGGAAAGAACAGAAAGGGAAGGGCAGTGGGTGTGAAGAAAGAGAACACGGTATAACTCACATTATGAAAACTTCATAACGAAAATCATTACTTTGCATGATGCACTTAAAAATTAATAAAAAGTAATAAACTACCATAGCTTCTAACACAAAATATATAGAAGCATGAAATCATTTGCTAGCATGTCTATCTGTGTGGTAGCATTTTAAACAAGAAAAGGTGAAAATATATTATTTTCACTGTAAATAAATATCTTTTGAAATGTTACTTCTGTCTTAGTCAGGGTTTCTATTCCTGGACAAAACATCATGACCAAGAAGCAAGTTGAGGAGGAAAGGGTTTATTCGGCTTACATTTTCACATTACTGTTCATCACCAAGGAAATCAGGAGTGGAACTCAAGCAGGTCAGGAAGCAGGAGCTGATGCAGAGGCCATGGAGGGATGTTCCTTACTGGCTTGCTTCCCCTGGCTTGCTCAGCTTGCTCTCTTATAGAACCAAGACTACCAGCCCAGAGATGGTCCCACCCACAAGGGGCCTTTCCCCCTTGATCACTAATTGAGAAAATGCCCCACAGCTGGATCTCATGGTGGCATTTCCCCAACTGAAGCTCCTTTCTCTGTGATAACTCCAGCCTGTGTCAAGTTGACACACAAAACTGGCCAGTACACATTCATATAATGTAATATTGGATTTGCTAAACTTTCAGTCCTATCAACTATACTGTAAAAATCAGCTGTAAGTCCTCTCGGGGAAAATGAGGGTGGCCACTGAAGAGAACCTGTCACATTCTCAGAATTTTACATGCTTGTCTCTCCTTTCAGAACCACCTCCTGAGGCATGAGTGTGACCTGCATGCAGTCTGTTGGCCACCACTGTACAGTCACTTCTATAATTGTAGCTAAGTCATTATTGCTCATACTATAAATGGGGTTGCAGTAGCTTGCTTTCTAAGTAGTTTCTCTGCTGTGGTCACCCGTTGCTTCTCTCCTAGCATTGTGCCTAGAATGAGTATCTTCACAAGGCATTTTTCCAGAGGGTCTACTTCAAATAATCAAGTGGTTAAGGATGAACACACACACACAACAATACTAATGATGATAATTGCTATGTGAAATTACAGATGACATTTTATTCTGTGCTGGTTAATTTCTATCAACTTGAAACAAACCTAGACATACCTAGAGGGGATCTTAGTAAGGAAAAGATTTCATCAAATTGGCCTGTGGCCATGTCTATGAGGTATTTTCTTAATTGCTGGTTAATAGAGGCAGGTCCAGCCTATTGTGGGGCTATGTCATCCCTAGACAGGTGGGCCTGAGTTCTATAAGAAAGCAGACTGAGCAAGCTATGGGGAACATGGAAGAAGCAGAGTACCAATATGGTTTCTGCTTCACTTCCTACCTCCTGGTTCCTGCCTTAAGCTCCACCCTAGCTCCCCTTGATGATGGACTGTAACCTTTAAGCCAAATCAACCCTTCCTTCACAGTTGCTTTTGGCCATGGCCTCAATTACAGCAAACGTAAGGAAGGTAGGACAATGTCTTTCACGTGTATGATGCTTTCACTGTGAGAACACTTAGAAAAACATTTGTGTGATTATTTGATTGTACTTAGAAAAACATTTGTGTGATTATTTTAAATCTTGAAGAATGAAATTTACATGAATGTTAATTGTATGCCAGGATACTTCGTCTCTAAAATTTAGCACTTACTTCATCTATGATAGAATTTCACATGCATATATTAGAGATTAAAACACCTGAAGAACAGGCTGTGGGCCTTACATAATTGTATGGGCTTTAAAAGAACACTTTTTTTTTTTTGGTTTTGTTTTTAACTCTGAGGGATGTATTTAAAATCACAAACATTAACTTCTATTTTGTCTATAGAAATTCAGACAAGAAAAAAGAGAAATTTTATTTTGGACTGGACTAAAAGCTACATTATCAGCAAGTATCTGGAACTGGATAAATGGCTCTGTTTTCAGTTCTGTTCTGTGGATGTAAAATAAGTTCACTTGATGATTCTGTTCATATCAGGTCTATTGAAAATTGAATTTTGTAACTTTAATTTGGTTTTAGAAAATCTTCAGCTGAGAAGATTATTCCAAAGTTGGTTGAAAATTTCCATGTCAAACAAAACATTTGAATATAATAATATATTAAATTTTGTTAAGAGCCTAAGCCAATCATATTATTTTCTATAAAGATTGTTTCTCATTTTAGAAGTACAATTCGCTCATTTTTCTTTTTTACTTTTGCACAGTGTCAACAGAAATTATGCTCTCATCACTTGCACATGATTAAAAGTATGATTTTCATACTTGCAAATTCAAAGGCTTATAATAAAATATTAAAAAACAAATTTTCAGAATAAAAAACTACCAGGTTTGCAAATGTTTCCAGTTATTTCTTTTGAATATTATACTCATAGCTTTTCTGCATCTGCAAGAATAGTTCTAGCAGTGTCCCATTCTGCCTGCATCAGTAGCCACTCAAGGAATTAGTGATACTCCCAAGAATTTAAACAGATAGGATGGATGTATTGATCAAAAAGGAACCAAAATCATTGAATTGATGTATTATATCCATAATAATTGAGAAATAGTATAATAGTAATACAACAAGCAATCTATATGGATAAATTATGGCTCAAGTATTATAATTCAGGCAAATAGGTTATCTGATGAAAATAAATCAAGAAGTGTCCACATAGACTGTTAAAAGATGGAAAATACCTGTGGAAATCCCTACCTGTTTGCCACATAGAACAATACACAGCAAGAATATATTGTCTACTTTAATAATACAACCTGTAACTATTGCCAGCTTACTGTACTCTCACATTGTATAGCTATTTCTTCTTCTATTTCCCTTTTTATTTTATTGTCAGTACATTATAGTTCTTGTAAAAGTTACATTGTCACTTTTTCATACTTGCAAATTCAAAGGCTTATAATAAAATATTAAAAAACAAATTTTCAGAATAAAAAACTACCAGGTTTGCAAATGTTTCCAGTTATTTCTTTAGAATATTATACTCATAGCTTTTCTGCATCTGCAAGAATAAAGAAGAAGCCATATTCCTGGGCTGAAAACATCTTTTAATCATGTGCAAGTGATGAGAGCATAATTTCTGTTGACACTGTGCAAAAGTAAAAAAGAAAAATGAGCGAATTGTACTTCTAAAATGAGAAACAATCTTTATAGAAAATAATATGATTGGCTTAGGCTCTTAACAAAATTTAATATATTATTATATTCAAATGTTTTGTTTGACATGGAAATTTTCAACCAACTTTGGAATAATCTTCTCAGCTGAAGATTTTCTAAAACCAAATTAAAGTTACAAAATTCAATTTTCAATAGACCTGATATGAACAGAATCATCAAGTGAACTTATTTTACATCCACAGAACAGAACTGAAAACAGAGCCATTTATCCAGTTCCAGATACTTGCTGATAATGTAGCTTTTAGTCCAGTCCAAAATAAAATTTCTCTTTTTTCTTGTCTGAATTTCTATAGACAAAATAGAAGTTAATGTTTGTGATTTTAAATACATCCCTCAGAGTTAAAAACAAAACCAAAAAAAAAAGTGTTCTTTTAAAGCCCACAGTACCCCTACAACAAAAAAATTGTCAAGATTTAATGAGGAATTTTTTAGACCACAAATAAGGGGGCTGGAGAGATGGCTCAGAGGTTAAGAGCACCGTTTGCTCTTCCAGAGATCCTGAGTTTGATTTCCAGCAACATGATGACTCACAACCATCTATACTGGGATCTGATGCTGTCTTCTGGCATCCAGGCAGACAGACAGAGTGCTCATATACATTAAATGAATAAATAAATAAATAAATAAATCTTTAAAAATTGCAAGTAAGTGTCACACATTAAATAGCTTAAAATGTCACAGACTCTCTTAGGCCCCTAGTCTGCATGGGTCGAGTTCTCTAAAGCAAGTGCGCAAGCCGGGCGTGGTGGCGCACGCCTTTAATCCCAGCACTCGGGAGGCAGAGGCAGGCGGATTTCTGAGTTCGAGGCCAGCCTGGTCTACAAAGTGAGTTCCAGGACAGCCAGGGCTAGACAGAGAAACCCTGTCTCGAAAAACCAAAAAAAAAAAAAAAGTGCGCAAGGAGTTCGGCGATTGACAAACAGACTTATACACAAGGGAGTGTGGATCTGAATGTAATTTGTCAAACTGAGCATCAGACTTCTTTACACATAGAAAAGTTAGGTGACACACTGGCAGGATACAATGAGGTTACTAGAGGTTACTAGATTCTTAAAACAAAGGAATGTAGACACAGAAAGGACTGGCAGGAACCAACTGGGATAAGATTCAATGTTAAACAACTGGGATCAAAACCAGCTCCACCTAAGGTCCACTTAATCTTAGAAGCCCTAGTTCCTATTGTAGACTATTGTATAGTCCACCTTCCCCTGAGACAATTGTAAGTACTTGTATCTGGGTGTAACTCAGTTAGCTATAGTTCTAAGTATCTAGTCTGGTTCCTCCTCAAACCACAAACTTCCTTATTCCTAGATAGCGGTGAATTCCTATGTAGGGCAATGACTTAGCTATTCATGCTCAAGGTTGGATCAAGGGCTGCCTAGAATCTAACTTAGCTCTATGTTAAAATATGAATCCTTAGAAGCACTTATAATGAAGCAATATTAGGGGAAAGCACAAAGATCTGTTTACCAACTAAAGCAAGGACATTGGAGGATTCTTTATACAGGATGCCACAATTCCAGGAGACTAAGTTTCCATGAGCTTTTTGCCTGGGAACCATGCCCAGACTTGTCATGTGGGTCGCTACTGGAGTGGATGTAGCATTAAAATAATAAATTTCAAAAGATACTTATCTGACTAGAGATCCATCTCAATGTTAAGTACCTGCCTAGCATCTAGGATCCTAAATAATATCTGTAGTGTTGAAAAAAGGTTTTCGGTATCAATGATGTGAACAAAAAACATGAAGACCCAATAAATATAACCAGTACCATTATCACAGTTTTATGTGTGCATATTTTCATTCCTGTGTAGGGACATGTGTGGGCATGTATATAGTGTGCATGGAGGTGTACATGTGTATATATAGAGGACTGAGGTTCATGTTGAGAATCATTTCCCATTTCTCTTCCACAGTACTCATTGAGTCAGGTACTCAATTAAACCCAATATGACTAGTCTCGCTAGTCATCTTGATCTGGAGATCCCCTGCCTAAGCCTACCCATCCTGGAATTACTGTCATACTCACCTGGCATTGTACACAGGTTCCTAGGGATCTGAGCTCTGGCCCTCATGATTTGACAGCAAGTGCTTTTACTGCCTTGAGAACTCCTGAGCCCCATATTGTAGCCTGCACATAACAGATCTTCCTACACTACCTTGCCGTGTGTCGTAGTCAGGGTTTCTATTCCTGGACAAAACATCATGACCAAGAAGCAAGTTGGGGAGGAAAGGGTTTATTCAGCTTACACTTCCATACAGCTGTTCAACACCAAAGGAAGTCAGGACTGGAACTCAAACAGGTCAGAAAGCAGGAGCAGATGCAGAAGCCATGGAGGGATGTTCTTTACTGGCTTGCCTCCCCTGGCTTGCTCAGCCTGCTCTCTTATAGAACCCAAGACTACCAGCCCAGAGATGGTCCCACCCACAAGGGGCCTTTCCCCCTTGATCACTAATTGAGAAAATGCCTTACAGCTGGATCTCATGTAGGCATTTCCTCAACTGAAGCTCCTTTCTTTATGATAACTCCAGCTGTGTCAAGTTGACACAAAATTAGCCAGAACACCGTGTAAACCCTGTTCCATATAAGAAATTCCTGTCTTCTGAAATAATAAATTCTGCAGGCAAGATGTTTCTTCACACCTCCACCTCGCATCCTCAGCAAGCATAGTGCATTAGGCAAAGAGCCCCATTTGGCCATAAGAATTGCCATACCTCTA
The DNA here is from genome assembly GCA_902729485.2 of Mus minutoides. NCBI lineage: Eukaryota > Metazoa > Chordata > Mammalia > Rodentia > Muridae > Mus > Mus minutoides. The sequence continues at coordinate 36,219 of LR752343.1, read as the reverse complement.
GCGTATCTGGAGATAGTGGGGAGAAATCTGTAAGAGTATCTTTTGTTTGCCTGATGTAATTGTCATCTCTGAAGCTTACTGCCTTCATCTGCTAACCCAGGTCTAGTCCTACAAGCTTCTAACCTCCTTACAATCTCAAACAGACCTAGAATGTTTTCAGCCTCTGAGACTTACTGTTGAATAAGCTCACCTTTCCTGTTCTTTCCATTTCCTGCCTGGCTGATTCATCTCAGTTGTTCTTGCTTAGACTCCTTACCTAGCTGATTGATTCAATCTGATCTCTCTCTCTCTCTCTCTCTCTCTCTCTCTCTTCTCTCTCTCTCTCTCTCTCTCTCTGTGTGTGTGTGTGTGTGTGTGTGTGTGTGTGTGTGTGTGTGTGTGTGTGCCATTCCTGAATTGCTCTGCTTGACCTCAAACTAACTCTGGCAATCTGATCTAATCTTCTGGCTCCTTCTCATTCTCAGGCTTGTTCTGTCTTCACCTGTGTCTAACTTGTTCTCCAACCTGCCTCTATGAAACTCTCCTGATAAAACAGCTACCTTTTTTTTTTTCTCTCTGCACTGCTCTCCCTTAAGTAGCCTCTCTTTCCTCTCTGTTCTTGTGAGAGTTGGGCATGTCCTATTTTGTCAAAATCTTTCTCTAATTCGTCACTTTGTCTGCCACTCAATATGACATCACTTTCAAACATGAATGCTTCCTTCAACAAACTAACTTTATCTTCATTCTTTGGAATTAAAAGTGTGTATTAAGGGTGTGTATTAAGGGTGTGTCTGTAATCTAACCAGAGAGATCAATGGTTGTTGGGAGCCATCATAGGACAAAGTAATAACTAGCAGGTGATCTTCCTGAGATAAGTCTGCTTTGGATTAATAAATAATCCACGACAGATTTGTTCCCATAGGTAAGGTCCAGAAAAAAAATCATTTTAGAAAAGATTCCTGCTATTTATATGTTTTTCCTGTTATTATTAAACATACCTACAATCACTAGGTATTCTCCCACCCTTTTGCGCAGATCTCTGCAGAACTATGAAGATGTACTGTCTTGTAGTGATGCTATATAGACAAACAGATGACTTCTTAATTCTTAATGATGATCTGATATGAATTCCTAAAATTATATCAGTATTAACTAATCTCTTTTATAATGGGAATGCTATTAGATCATTTCTGAAAGTCAAAACGGCAATGAGAACTCTGCCAGTCTCCAAGTGATATCAGTTAATTGCTTCTACTACTCAGAGCACATTCCAAAAGGTTGTAAAACCATTAACTAAAGGTCATAAAAAGGGGACTAAGATTTATTGTAGGTGCTAGGACAGAAGATAAAATATTGACTGGGTTTATCTATACAAAACTTCACTAATAACTTAGTTATGTTTTTTAGCTCTCCATGAACCTATGGAGCTGTGACAGGTGATGAATGATTAGCCAGATAATTACTCCTAGTGGATATGCATGTAAACATTCTCTGTTGTAAATTTCTTATTCAATTTATAATTTGAATTTATGTGTAAACTCATGATGAACTTTTTACCATGTGATCATGTGTTCTGAAAGATACATAAGTGCTGAAAACAGAACAGAGCATCAGTATCATTTTGCTTTTCTCCTTTTCTTGGAGAGCTTTCATAGGAAACTTTTTACAACTTAGAAATACTGCAACCCTAGAAGAGGAACAACAATATGAACTAAACAGAACCCCCAGAACTCGTGTCTCTAGCTCCATGTATAGCAGAAGATGGCCTAGTCAGCCATCATTGGGAGGAGAGGCCCCTTGGTACTGCAATCTTTATATGCCCCAATACAGGGCCAAGAAGTGGGAGTGGGTGGGCAGGGGAGCAGAGAGGGGTGGAGGAGGAGGGGACTTTCAAGATAGCAATTGAAATGTAAATTAAGAAAAGATCTAATAAAAAATTGAAAAAAAAAAAAAGAAATAAACACAAAATTCACTTTTAAAGAGGATGGCGGCATCAGCGGGAGAGGAGGCCTTTGGTCCTGTGAAGGTTTGATGCCCCAGCATAGGGGAATACTAGGGTGGTAGGGCAGGAGTGAGTGGGTGAGGGGAGCCCCCTCATAGAAGTAGTGGGGGAGGGAGGATAGGAGGTTTGCAGAGGGGAAACTGGGAAGGGAGATAACATTGAAATGTAAATAAATAAAATAACCAATAAATTTTAAAAAAAAAGTGTATCTTTTTTTTCCTGCAACTTCAACAAGCAGACTGAAAGTGAGAACTGCACGCTTCCTTTGGAGTTAGAACAAAGGCTACTTTACTTAATCTCCTGCTGTTTTAGGATGAAGGTGCTAAATGCCAGAGACTTGCAGCTTTGGGCCTCAGTGGAACACAGAAGGCAGGTCAACTACAGTAGCAAAGTAACTTAGACTTTAAGTAAACTTTTTTTTTTTTAAAGATTTATTTTATTTTATTATATGTAAGTACACTGTAGCTGTCCTCAGACACTCCAGAAGAGGGAGCCAGATCTCGTTACGGATGGTTGTGAGCCACCATGTGGATGCTGGGATTTGAACTTATCACCTTCGGAAGAGCAGTCGGGTGCTCTTACCCGTTGACCCATCTCACCAGCCCCTTAAGTAAACTTTTTATTATTATACATCAACCCTAAATATCTCTTACGACAAAGTCTTACCCTCCACCGATGCTCTTCCCCCTCCGCTGTCTCAAGGGGAACCTAGAAAAAGAAGAAGACCCCACCAGGGTAGGCCCCTGGCAAAGGTGTATACTAAGGTCTGAGCCACACCTCAACTAGAAACAGGTTTTTTTCAGTAAAGAACACAATCTCTGGGTTCACAGCGTTATCAAATATCCTGCAACAGAAATCTCAGAAATCTCATTATTTTTCCGTCCCAGGATTGAACTCTGAGCTATCTTAAAATAAAAGCTTCAGGGAAGCCCAGTGAAGGTTCTTGAGCAGTTACCACCTCGAGTTCCCTGGTACAGTTGGGTAGCAGTACCATTAGTTTTTGACATAAAGTGTTGACAAAAAAAATCACCAAGGCAGGCAGTGTTCTGCTAGTGACCTGCACCCCTAGGCTTTTACAAACAAGGTCTTACTATGCAATTCAGGCTGGACTCAAACCCCTGATTCTTTGTCATCCACATTTTAAATACTGGCATTAGCTATGTGCCACAAAGCCCAGATGTTTCTTGATTTTTGTTGATTTCTCTAAACTAAGAATAATAATACCTGAAATACTTTATCAAAAGTATTTAATAAGGGGTGGCCAGATGGTTCAGCAATTAAAAAAAAAAAATTGCTGCTCTTTCAGAGAACTAAAGTTCACTTTCCAGCATCAACATCAGGTAGCTCACAGCGACTTGTAGTCCAGATCCCAGAGGATCCAACACTCTTTTCTGACTTTTGTGCATACTGCATTCATGCAACATACATCCACAAAGACCTTTCACATACACATAAGTGAATATTTTAAGTACTTAGTAAATTCTTGAAGATTTCATTGAGTAATATTTAAATATATTGTGGAATTTTTATAGACAGTATAATACTTGAAGTCTAAAGTTGCAGTCAAAATTCTAGAAATGCTTCAGGAAATACTAATGTGATGCTAAGTTACAGTACTCAATTATTTCTAGATGATTTAATAAAAGAAACTTCAGGAGGCTAGAGAGATGGCTCAGTCACAAGTCAATAAAGTAATTGCTGAGCAAGCATGAGGATCTGAACTCAGATCCCTAGCACCCCCATAAAAACTGGGCAAGGTGAAAAAGTATTAAAATCCAAGCAGTTGGGAGGAAGGTGGGTGGCCAGCTTGCTGAGCAGATCCAGTGAAAGACCACCTCAAAATGTGGAGAGAGACTGAGGAAGACATCCATGCTGACTTCAGGCCTCCATGTACACGTATGTGCATACACATACATGTACACACATACACAGAGAAGGGAGTTTTTTTAAAGTCCTCATTATAATGTTCCTTACATACTTTTGATTTGTTAGTATACCTTAATACTCACTATGCAGAAAATTAAATAATACACCCAAAGAGATCAGAAGTAAAATTCTGAGAAATGAAAGAATGTCTTTGATGAACATTCTGTAATTAGAAATTGGAATTGTATCCTATATATAATCTACCTTTAATGGAAATGATGAAACGAGAAATTTTAAACATTGGGGCAAAGCCAGCTTTGGAGAGCTGGTTTGAGTTTCAGAAATGACTCCTGTTGGGGTTGGAGAGATGTCTCAGTGGTTAAGAGCACTGACTACTCTTCCAGAGGTCCTGAGATCACTTCTCAGCAACCACATGGTGGCTCACAACCATCTGTAGTGGAACCTGATGCCCTCTTCTGGTGTGTCTGAAGATAACTACAGTGTACTCATTATATATAAAAAAATTAATAAATAAAATATTTAATAGAAAAAAGAAATGACTCCTGTTACTATAGTGAACATGTTATTTTGACTACAATACAGTGATTTATAAAGTTAAGAATGAAGCTGTAAAGAAAATTAAAGAAAAAAGTAACATTTCAAATAAAATATTGATTGCAAGAGAAAAGCTATTGTGCATGAAAATGTTTGTATTATTGGCAATAAAAGATATAATAAACTTTTTAGTTTCCTCTTTATGGAATATTGAAACTTGGATGTGTTTGGTAGTAGAATGCTTACCAAGCATGCATGAAAGAGTTGGTTTTAGCCCTGTGACCAAGAAAAGTAAGGGCAGACAGACAGACATTTAAAATTCTCTGTTTATTTGAACTACACATTAGTTTATCTTTTTGGAAAACAACCAGGAATAATTTATCAAGAGGTAAAATATCTTTTTGTTTAACAAGATTGCTTCTAGGATTCACATTTATCTATATGGATACATATTACACACTCAAGTATATTCCTAAGATATTATGTTTACTATGAAAAATAACCTAAACTCCACTGGTAAGCAAGTAAGTTAATATGTTATAGTAGCTATGGAAAAGAATGAGGCAGCTTACAGGTTGTAACTGACAAGAAATGGTTCCACTTAGAAGAGCATAAAATATACATGTAATGTGAATGTATATGCATGTAATGAAAAAGTTCTATGTACTTTTTCATGGGTACCCATGAGAGGACTTTGGGTATTTTGCATTAACTGAAACTGTTAAGGTATTAATCTTTACTTCATTAAAAGCAACACATGTGCCTGTGTATCCATCACTAAGATATTTTTATATACTTAGAAAAGAAGGCTACATGTTCTAATACTATAGAATGTAACAACAATTAACCTGGGGGCAAGAGTATACTGATGATTAATTCCAACTTTGTGTACCATTAACCTTTCATACACAATATGCTTAACAAGCTTGTAAAGTTAGACTGTTGGAAATATTAAATAAAATTAATTAATACATGAAAAAAATCAAGATACCTCCCAAATCTGTTGACTGAAAAAGCAAGGTGTGAGTCGATGACATACGGCATTCACACAAAGTGGTGACCACGCCCAGCCTTGCCTGTGAAGACATACTCTGTATCCGTGGCTTTCAAAAACAATTCCTTTAGAGATACCAGGAAACACAGCAGGTTGCCACTGTATCATCTGACAGGACAGTAAGGAAGCACCCCAAGAGCTACACAAAAAGAGAAAAGATACTTTCCAAACTAGGTACATAGTGACATTTGTATGTTTAGACAAAATTATGATGGAAAAGTGCCAAGCTTTTAGGGGAAAAAAGCCACCACAAATAATACATAAAATGATTTAAACTCTAGGTTGCCAAACATTTGGTTCATAGTGACTGGTTTTGTCCCTACGAATTTTGGCATCATGTCCCTAGGCTAAAGTAAATACCAAGAGTATTATTAAGCCCAGATAACTTAATAATCACCCATATCCCAACCAATAATTGCCACTTAGAAAGATTATTGGCATAAATATTTTTTTAAATATTCTTTATCACAGGTGGAATCTGAGTGCCTATCTGTCAACAGTACAACCTCTCTAGCCTTGGAATCAGCATGGATGCTACCCTTCATTACCCATACCACACTGAGGTTTGTGTCCTTGTTCTCTTTCACAGCAACCACCGAGACCTAAGCCCCCAAAGAGAAGGCCTCACTGAAAGGAAGACAGCAAGTTCTCATATTGAAACTGTGAAGTACATAGAGCTAGAAATAGGCACAGGTGTAGAATATTGTTGTATTTTCCATTGAATACTGGAAAAACAAAAACAAAACCTTGGAGCAACCTTGCAAAGTCCCCTGAAAGTCCCAGAGACCCCAGTCCTTATTTATGCTCATAACGTTCTATCATATTGGAACAGTGGGAGCCTGCCACCAAGTCTGACAACCCAAGTTTGATCCCCCAGACCCTCATGATAGATGGCTACATGTGACTAGCTACCTCGAGCTCCTGGTACCATGACACTCCCAACCCCCTACCAAGACAGGACATAGAATTTTGAGCCAGAGCAAACCAGTCCTTTCTTAAGTTGCCTTTGTCAAAGATCTTATCCCAGGAACATGATATTAATACAATGAGACTTAAGATAAATAAAATATGCTCCCACATTTAATATCTCTGTATGGATTTGTCAAGCTTACTCAGCCGCCTAAGATTTTCTATTCAAGTTAAAACTTCAACATAAATATCTGAAATTATATAAATATGAGGGTTTTTTATCACAGAAAAATAAAAATGTATTTCTCTATAATTCCTAGTCACAATTCTTACAAGCATTCTTTTAGGATTTAAAAAAAGAAAAAAAAGATTCCTGTCCTCTTCATGGAAAATGGGTAGTTTATTATTTGTAGATAATACAGGAATGGACAGAGCTGTCCTGCCACCTTGTGGCCGCATGGGGAACTGCTGCTTCAGCGCCAAAGCCTATTTCAAGGATGTGAAATTGTTGGGTTCCTACCCTCTACAGGTGGTCGGCCTCTAATTCCACACCTCCAAATATAGGTCAAATACAGCCCTAATTGCAAATGAAAACCACAAGTGAAATGCTCTACTCTAAATCCTTGCCACTTCCTACTTTATCATTCAGTTGATCTCTTCTACGAGGCTATGTATTTTGAGGAAGAGTGAATAACTACCTTCAGAGATGTGCTAAAATCAGCACAGAAATGTCTGCTCTTACCAGGAGTTTAAAATCTTAAGTCAGTTCTCAAACCGTAGCTTGAAATTCGGTGTATTTATACAATAGAAATTAGATCTCCCAGATAGCTGTGGTGCCACAGACTTGTAATCCCAGTAGGACTAAAGGACAACTTGGACTACCCAGAAAGAGATCGTCCCCTCCCTCTCTTACCCTTCCCCTACCCTACCCTCTCCCATGTGTACAGTGTATACACAGATTTTTAAATTTAACTTTTCTATACTTATTTTCTCTACAATTATCATATAATAGAGAGTGGAGGTGAACACTGCATAAGACTGTCAGAAGAATTAAATAACCAAAATAAAGGGCTAGTGTATAGTTTGTGCCCTGTAAACATTACAAGAATATTCTCGCAGAATCCTATCATAATACCTTGTAGGTAGTATACCATGAATAAACACTCAACTATTAATATAAATAAAATCAAAATTTTCAATAGGATCTTTTAGATTTGTGAACACTGGCCATAGGTTACAGATTGCAGTAGGCCAAACATTTAAAGCAGATATAGCTAATCTAGACATCACCTCTTTTGCTATGCTCACACATGCATGCAGGCAAGCATACACACATTCATACACCTTGAAATTCCTGATTGTTCTCTCCCTCTTCTATCTATCTATCTATCTATCTATCTATCTATCTATCTTTCTTTCTTTCTTTCTTTCTTTCTTTCTTTTTCTTTCTATCTCCTAGTCCTTGCATTACATCCTAAAGTGTTCTCCTTTTCTCCTTTTAACCACTTCATTTCATACAAAATAAATAATGTATGCCTCATTCTGCCCATAGAATGTCTGCAGTGAATATCTGCACTTGGCTTCAAACTTAGTGAATAAGCATTTTATAGTTCTCCAAGGGGAGAAAATGAAGTCACGTTTCACCATTCCACTCACGGATCCCATGCTCTGGGAGCAGAAGGAAATGGGTTCTTTGTATTGACCTTTGGGGAGAGACAAAATTAAGCTTCCAAGCACAGAGTTGAAAACTAAATTGCCATGCAGCCCAGACACTTTGCACAAAGCGAAGCAAGAAATGTCCCTGTCTATTACGGTTGCACTGGCCACATTTGCAAAGGCAGAGTCCATATCTGTCTCTGATATAAGGAGGCTTTCTCTTGTCACCCTTTACCAAAGGTCGTGTGCATTCTCTCCCGCCTGGGCTTGCCTCTCTGCGTTCCCTTCACCTCTCTCCACCTGCATTACTCATCTCTAGCACCACATTGCTTTAGCTTCACAGTGGCATCTGAGAGCCACCTATGTGGAAGGATCTGCCAGCAGCTTCATTCAGTTGCTTGGAAAACATTAACTGAACATGAGAAACCACTAGTTATGAAAACAGGCTTGGAATATGATTTACTCCAGATGGTTTGGAACAGAATTCGAATTGTTCAAATGTAAATGTATTCATCTAGCATAAATTGCCCTTCCTTATCCATGATTAATTAGGACAGAGATGTTTTTCAGGCAGAAAATAAAAACAAGTATTGGCTTTTCTCAAAGATGACCATTTTCCCAGGAATTTATAAATAATGGCCATAGGCATCTTTGGCTTTAAAACACACAAGTGGGGCCAGGATTGTATAACTCAGTGGTAATGCACTTGTCTAACGTGCACAAGGTTCCGTCCCCAGCACTGCACAGTAACAATACGAATTTAAATTTTTAAAAGCATAGGCTGAAACAGACAACTGCCTTCAAGACTCTGGTCAAAAACGAGGCAATTTTGCTTAATGGAATTTCCTTCGACATTGATTGGCAGCCCTATCCAAGAACATATAGACAGTGCTGTGTGTCTGGGGAAGAGGCAGCATCCAAGCAGAAATAAGATGAGTGAGAAGTCCCACGAATATGGATGCACCTGTATTCTATATGATGATGTAACGTACAGAATGTGGTTTGCCTCAGGCTCCACTCCAAAGAACAATGTCAAACACGATATTTCTTCCTTCTCTTCCAGCTGTCGCCACCAAGTTGGCTTAGTCTGCACTTACTCGGCTTTTTGCTATTTAATGTTTGACTGCCAACGCTGGAGCAGATGGCTGGACTGAATGCCAGAGAAGTGGTAAAACTGGCTGTCTCACCTCCACAGGTGCTGCCAGATTATCTGAAGGCAAAAGCCCAAGCCACAAAGGCCTACAAACTTGGGGTTCCAGAAAGCACAATCTGAACTTCTTGTCTAGCTCAACAACTAAAAGCAGAAACTTTGGTTCTTTGCGGGGAGCATGTCCCTAATTTGCTATGAGATTTTCTTTGTAAGTTCACATATCTCATCTCCAGTTGGAATAGCTTCCTGTGTCATCAACCGTGGAATTTCTAGGCTCTGTATAAAAGCGGATTGTACTTTTAAGTTGAGCTTGTGGGTGAACTCCAAATCATGAAATAGAGCCTTTCAGAGCTGAAACCTCACTACAGAAATGTGTTTGAAAAATAGTTGATGAAAAAGTTAAAAATACCTGTAAACTGAAAATGTGTGGCTCAGTAGGCAAATAAGTCTTTCCAATTGAGGAGATTAAGGCTAAAATTGGTCTAGAAGGAGAAGAGGAGGGGGTTTAGAGCCATGCAAGGTAACAGATCGTCCACAGGACACAGGTACAGCATTCAGCTGAGTGAACAAGTCAAGATGGAATGACACCGAACGCCTGCTTCTGCTGTTGCAAAGAAAGTTCAGTTTCCCACAAAAGTAACCCCCTCCTCCATTCTGAAACCCAGAGTGGGAAGAGCCACATAATCTGGCTGAGTGACTCCAACACAGCGCAGTGTTCCTCCTTCACTTCTGTAAAAACAACAAAGGTTGAGCAGATGAAGGAAATAGGGCAAGAGGCCATTCTGTTGTCCATTCCTAAATTGGTGGCTTTTCTCGTCATTTTTACAACTCCCAAGAGAGACATAGCCATATATGCAATAGATTTATACTATTCAGCCTTCTGATGTAGCTCACAGCAAATTACAGTACAATCAGTTAAATGCCACACTACAGACTCTGTAGCTTAGTGGACAGTTGGTCACTGTGAGGCTTCAGACTGGGATATTCAGCAACGAGATCAAGTCTACCTTTGTGGCGGACTAATTAACCCCATTATATTTTCAAAGCACAAGGCACAGCCCTCTGGAAGGACATTTCTTAAGTTATATAATACCATCCGCTATGTAAATCACCATACTTTCAAGTAAGATTTTTAAAAAACTGTATACTTTTTAATTCCCTAACTTGGAATGTTTTGCCTTTTCCAAAGCAACCAGAAGAAAGGCAATCTCTAAACAAGGATGTAAAGACGGGAGCTTCTGGCCGGCCAGGCTAGCAAGCCCCGCAGCTGGTGAGGCTATGGGACCTATCGGAGAAACTCCTGGCGACACTTTCCCAAGTCAGTATAATCTCTGACTCCAGTCTTAATACCAATTTTTATATCTACAGAGTGCCGCTCTCACCCTCATCAAAGAAGCTTCTGTTTGCAGCAGTCAGAGGCTATTACAGAAATCCACAAGTGGTCAAAATGCAGAGAACTGGCTACGGAGTGTTCACACTTCAGAGATAGATCTACACTTCAACCCCTCCAACCCAAGGCTCAGGGAACATGGCAGAAGAGGAACTAGAAAAATTATAAGAGCCAGAAAACCAGGACATCTGCTATGTTACTATGTCTTCTATAAATGACAGGAAAGTTGCACCCAGGAAATATCTCAACCATATAGTTGTCTGAACAAGAACTGAATAATGGTAAGAATCAGTTGACATGCCAAGGTAAATAGGATAAAGTTCACATGGCTCCACCCCTGGAACACCCCTGCTACAAGCAGTTAATCAGCTAATGACTGCTCTAATAAGGAGGCTCAGTGTTCCCTAGAGATGAACCCCCCCCAATTGGTTATCTAATATCAAGCAGTCAGCCCTCAAAACATATACATACAAGCAACACTGAGCACATTGCACTTATATATTTATTAATTTACATATATAGGTGTGTAATGATAATAATTAAAGAAAAAGAGGCCATAAAATGAAGAGGGAGTCAGGGAGAGCTAGAGGAGTTTCCAGAGAAGAGAGGAAAGGGAGGAAGCAAAGTTCATAGATTATACAAACAAGATTTTTTTTTTTTTACAAAAGGCCTAAGATTCCTGGTTTGTAGAAAAATTACATTACTCATAACTACAATACCCAAAGGACCTGCCTGCCCAGGTCCCAGTTGACAGAGAACGAGATGGTGTTTGCTCGGTATATGGTTATGTAACAAGAAACATAGGACACATTCAGAAAAGCTAATCCTCACAGGGAGACAGCATATTCAGTGTGGTGATCAACAAACAGGGAGGCTAAGGCTTAGTTTCCAAGACGCCATGCTACATAGTTTGAAACAGAGACTTGGTGCCTCTGCCTGCATAATATGCAAAAATGAGTGTCTCACCACATTTTTAAAAATGGAAAGCTATTAGGTCATTAATATAATAAAAATAACTACTGCATAACTTGTGCCAAACATTAAACATTTATTCTAACATTTAATTGGCATAAAACAACCTATAATGTGAACAACAGAGGGACAAGCCCTGAGCTTTAGCACTCAGCATTACATGAAACAGGAATATAATGCTTATAAACCTAGCACTCAGCAGGTAGAGGCAAGAGGGGCAGAAATTCAAGACCTACCATGGCTGTATAGTGACTTCCCAGGATCATGGGGCCATGTTTAAAATCAGGATGCTTACCATAAATACGTGTATTTATGTATGTATTATGGGGGCACTACAGTCTGACAGTTAGAAAGGGCTTTGGATTAAGAATATGTGGAAAATCCATCTCCATAGTCCTTCTCAATTGGTAAATAAATCAGTGAGTAGAGACCCACCCGCTTAAAGCACTGATGCTGACTTCAATACAGTACACCACCCGGAGACACTGAAACTAAACACTCCCTAAACAAAGTCCAAACTAGGAGCTAAACACTTCCTAAAAGAACAGAAGTCTTGAGAGACACTTCAGTCAAGTTAGTCTTAACTATCAGGACTGTCCAGGAAGTGATTCCATTTGTGAGCATGGAATGTACGAGTGCGTATGACTTCAAACCAAATGTGCTCAGGAATATGTGTGCCTTTGTATGTGGTGAGTTTTTCTAGCATGACTATGCATGTTTTCCTAATAAGATCCCCATGCCTCTTGTTCTTAGGAATTGCCTTGCTGCCAGTAATGAACCTTGCCATTTACAAATGCCAGAACAGAAGCTGGGAAGTTACCAGAGTGGAAAACACGTGGAGGCTCTTTCTGGACAAGAATCCTGAACTGTAAGGGTTCCCCTCACAGCATCTGTTGAAATTATCTTATAAACACTCATAGATATGGGCTTACATGTTTAATGGATTTTTTATATAGCTAGGACTAAATTAACACAAAGGGACCAAACTTTAATAAACACCCATCTTTGCTTTGAAATCTATGCGGAGAAGTGGCTGGCTCTGCACTTTACACTAGACCAGAAGATCCCATGAAATACTGACAGAACCTTTAGAAAAACAGGTTCTATTTGTATATCATAACGTCTGAGATAGTATGAAAATGTTGACTATCTAGAACATGAAGTGAAAAATAAAAATATGTAAGCGTAAGTTCAAGCCACGCTTTTCAAGGTCAAGCTGTACAAAGATCAAGCCCATCCTCGGAGCCTTAAGGCTTGAATTCACCTAATACTAAATGCATTCATCTTTACCATGAGTGAAATCAATTGCTTTCTGATGATACTACTGGTAAATAAATTAATAATTTCCTTTTACCTCTCCACCTTTATTTCATAGTATATCACTATTACATACTATTTAGCATCCAATCCCAAATATTACAGCTAATTTGCTCACTGCAATTAATCTTTATGAGTTTTGTTGTCTTAACAACAAAAGAAGTAATGTATTTCATTAAACCAAACTGAAAGGATAAAATGGGACAATAGATAAGATGGTTTACTCTGCTGAAAACATGTAATATCTTTCTATCCTCAAGGGCACAAAAACACCATCATGATTTTGCAAAATACAATTCTCAAGCCATTTTAATTGCTTGCTGTATTTTTCTATGTGAACCAAATGCCATACATTATAACATAAAATTTTAATTGCTAAAAGACATGGTTTTCTGTATAAGTGATATTACTCTTTTTTAATCTTTTTGTTGCTATTTTTTTGATAGCTGGATTTTACATTGTAGTCCAGGTTAGCCTCAAACTTGGGATTATCCCCCTGTCTTAAAAGACATCTCAATTGATTAACAAGAATCCTTGTCCTTACATTTGAGCTATCCTCTAAGAAGATGAAAAAAGATCACAGACAACTCTGTCACCTACTGAAGGTATAGCTTCAAGCCCTGCTCCCATAGGAAAGGGCACATATGGCATCTCTGTTGCTGGCTATGGCACCTGTCCTAGAAATTGCTTTGAGCCCAATGTCAAGTGTGGCCAGTGATTGTACTTTGAGCCTGAACACTTAAATGACTCAAAAAAAAAAACAAAAAAAAAAAACCTAAAACCCATGATGGGTATTCCAATGACCATGCTATGGCCACAATGTAAAACCTAATTATAAAATTCTAGGGTCTCATCTCTTCCCTGGTCTATTAAAGTCATCTTTTTAAACTATGCTATTCTCTATATCACCAATTGTTCTTACTGTCCTTGCTACAGTGTGAAGGCAGGTTTCTGATTATTTTTATTGCTGCTTAAAACTAGAACTAAGTAAGAGGTAATAAAACTGAAAACTACTATGAAGATAGAACCAGGACTTGAGCACAAGTATCCCCTTATTATGCAGGCCTGGGGATGGTGGGAGGTAAGGACACTCTTCTGCTTCCTGCTTGGATGCTCTGTTAGATTACCAATAAAACAAGGTTGGCAGAAGAGTAAATTAGTTCCAGTCATTTCGAGCTTGAGGAGCCTATAAGTCAGAAGGTAAAAACATCCTATATTCATAACTGAAGTAGAAACGAAGCTAAGGGCTGGAGACTGTCATCCCAGTCCTTTCTGTCTGAAACCATATTGGCAGGGGAAGGTCATGCACCTGCCTTTGCTATGCCAAACACTGAAGGAGGAGGATCCGTTAAACCTGCACATCGAGTACCAGCCTTGGCAAAATACCAAGACCCTATATCAAAATAATGATAACTTCTGGATCCTGGTTGTCTAGTTAATGTTTCTATTGCTGCAACAAAACCCCATGACTAAAAGGCAAGTTCTGGAAGAAAGGGTTTATTAGGCTTACACTTCCATATTGCTGTTCATCATGGAAGTCAGGACAGGAACTGAAACAGGGCAGGAACCTGGAGGCAGAGCTTATGTAGAAGCCATGGAGGGGTGTCAGTTACTGGCTTGCTTCCCATGGCTTGTTCAGCTTGCTTTCTTTTAGAACCCAGGACAAACAGCCCAGAGATTGCACCACCCACAACTGGCTGGCTCCTCCCCCATTGATCATAAATTAAGAAATTGTCTTACAGTCAGATCTTAAAGAGGCAGGTCCTCAATTGCAGTTTTCTCCTTTCAGATAACTCTAGTTTGTGTGTCAAGTTGACACAAGACCAGCCAGCACACCAGGGAAGTTGAAAAGGGAGAGCGGGAAAAGAACAATAGAGAATCCTGAATTATTCACACATTTTAGAGAGTAGGACTAGGAGAATGAAAAAAGTACACTGTTAGATACACATCACAGAGGCTGAGGAGAATGATCAGTGGATAACGCATTTGCTGCACAGGGTGAGGACCAGTGCCAAAAGTCCAGGAATCAAAGTAAAAGACCAGCAGGTGTGACAGCTGCCTGCAATCCCAGCATGCCAGGAGCAGAGAAGGGTATTCCCATCTCCACTGCACAAGCTGGGTAGCTAGATTCATCTGGAATCCAGAGCTCTGGGATCAGCAAAGAACCCTCCTTCAACCAATAAAGTGGTGATCAAGGAAACACCCAATGTCAACTTTGGTCTTCCACATACAGCCTTCACACATTGCCCGTGTGTACACACATGCACATATGCACACAGGTATGGCCACAAACATGTTTACACACACACACACACACACACACACACACACTGCTTTGTACTACATTTCTACATTAAACCACAATAGAACAGACTATAAATCAAGATAGAGTCACTTGTCACCAAGTTGAAACTAACCTGTTTATGTAACCTTTTGCAGAAATAAAGAACTAAAGAGATAACAGACAAATATCCCAGGATAATAAAATTCCTCTGCCTTAATCTTAGCACACAAACATTACTCTGTGCGAAGCAATCATTTATTTTCCTACTGTTCTGTATTCCTGCCCATGCCTTACAGGGATAGAGTAACTTTGAAAGGACCATTCTTCTTTTGTTTATTGCTTCTGCTTTTCCATCTCTTCTCTTCCTATACAACCAATGCTATGCTCAGAAAATCAGAATGCTTATTCTACCTTACAGGATGAAATGTTGCCTTTTTCTAGAATTGAAAATAAAGCCAATTAAGATATTAAGATGCAGTGGTTCATGCAAGTAGTCCTAATATTCAAGAGGATAGAGAGTTCAAGACCACACTGGGTTACATACTAATAACCTGTCTCAAAATAAATCCAGCTAAATACACACACACACACACACACACACCTAAGTATATATTTATTTACACACACATACATTTGTAATTTTTTTCTCTAAAACACAAAGATGAAAAACCTAAAATCCTGCATTTTGTAAAGCTGCCCCGTTTGTATGGATCTGTAACAATTCCAGAAACTAGAGTAATTTGGTGACTTTCATAGATAACTCAGGAATAGCCTGCCTGCAAGCACATACTATGAGCTACTCATCAACTACTCCCTTCTTCCTCTGAAACCTCTAAGAAGAAATGCCTGCTCTGCTGTGAAGGCCCTTTGTCTGCCTGTCTGTCTCTTTGCCTGTGTCATCAATGTATCTTCTATTGAATCTCTTATAAGGACAATCTATTTCAGTGTCCTCCTTTAGCCTCCAACCTTTCGGTCAACAAGAGTAGATGCCCTATGGGACCCTATTATCACAGGAAGCAGAGGGGATATAAAATTCGAAGAATAGGAGGAGAAGGGGGAAGAGGAGCGGAGGAAGAGGAAGAAGAGGAAGGGGAATGGAGAAGATGAAGGAAGAAGAAGAAAAAGAAGCAAGACAAGCAAAATGGGGAGATTTAGCAATGTTAACATTTTCCACCAGATACAGAAACTCTGGTGTGATCAGTGAGTGACTCTACTGAAGACAGGTTGTTGTTGTTGTTTTGTATAATGGGACAAGGTGAGCTTACAAGGAGAGGACCTTATCAAAACAAATTCTGCTGTCAGTCACCCAACTTCTGCATGAGTTCTAGATCTTTATATACTCTGGACTGTATTTTCTCCCTCAGCTTAGGCGATACATTTCCAAACACCTACAAAACCCTCAAAGGCTGAACAAACAACCAGGCTTCACAAGGTTCCCCAGAAAAACGAAAACATTTCAAGTTCTCCAAATTTTGTACCTTTTGTGGTTCTGTAATTATCAGCTATGTATCTAGCTTAAAATAGTGGGATCCAGAGGAAAAGCACCTCAACGACGCTGAGGGAGGTATCTCCCTCATCTGCAGCCTGTGGGGAGGGAAAACTACAACTCCCATGAGGCAGTAGGGCTGCAGAATCCACAACTCCCAGCATCCTCCCGGAGGCCCAAAATGGTCCGGCGAGTAGGCGAAGCGAGACCATAAATGTCTGCGGAAGGTGTGGAGAAGCTTTCTTTCGAGATAGCAGCATCTGAGGAGGAATCTGCAGCCCCGACAGAACAACAAGATGTAACGTGCGGCCTGGAGAACTTGCCTGTGAGCTTGTGGCCTTTGGGGGCGGGGCCCAGGCCTAAACCTTTCCAGGTAGAGGCGGGGCTAAGTGGCTGAACGGTCTGGGGGTGGTGCCCTTTTCCTTGGGGGCGGAGCCAGAGGGCGGCGTTAGAGGGCTGTCCCTCTTTCCCCCGGGGCCGTGGCCAGTGCCCTTCCTATGGGGGCGGAGCTAGAAAGCGGCTCGCAGATCTTAGGGGCGGTGCTAAAGGGCCTGTCTAGTTCCCTTCTCTCCCCAGGCGGGGCCGGCGCTGTTCTAGACTGGGTTGGAGGGATGACCTGTAGCCCCACAGGGGCTGGCTACCCGGCTCCTCTTAATTCCCACCAAGCGGAGCCTGCACCCTTCCATGTTGGGGCGGAGATAGAGGCCTGCCGACAGCCTCCATGGACGGAACCAGAGAGCTGCTTATATCTTGAGTAGTTGAGGCCAACGCCCATGTAGGGCCCGGTCTAAAGGGCTGTTCTCCGGGAGTTGGGGGATAGGGGTTTCTCCGGGAGTTGGGGGATAGGGGTGGGAAGTAGAAAGGGGATTGTTACACACTTCACTGCAGAGCAGAACTCCAGGACTACTCACTGCCCCAGGGGGCGCTAGAGCTCTTTTCTAGAAGCCAAGAAAATGAGACACATAGCTTCCCCACGTGGTAGTAATTGTCAAATTGGCTGTAACAACAGGCTCCCCCCCTAACCCCCACCCCGATATTTTTATTTTTTAAGTATTAGCACACGGGGTATCTACTTTAACTATGGCGTTTTAAAAATGTTCATTAGCAAATGTTAATTATACACAATAATGAGTTTTGTGATGACATTTTTCCACATATGCACAGAATGTGTTTTGATGATATGCACCACCACCCTTTCTGGTCCCTCACCCTCTCCAAGTAATCCTTCATCTTCCTGGCTAGTGCCCCTTTTATCTTTCATCTCGCTCTGGTGTGTGTGTGTTTGTGTGTGTGTAGGAGACAGAGCCAATGAATTTCATCAAGGTTGTTTACTGGAACTGCAGTCTTCTTGACTTTTTAGTATTATTTAGTCTTTGAGAATCCCATACAATATGTTTGTCATTGTTTTTCCCCTCCCCCGACTCCTGACAGATCCTTGCCCACCTTGCAATCTACCCAATTTCATGTTCCTTTTTATTCTCTCGAGGGGGAAATAAGCTGTTGGCCTGAAAAGAAAGTTCTTAAATGGACAGAATTTAATATTTTTCTTTGAACCTGTAATAAGACCTTAACAAGGTTTTTTTTTCCTTATACTGTCTGTAAAATAGCAGTTCCCTAACGTGTGTGTGGCAGAGGAGTAAGTTTTCAGAAAGCTTTTTCCCCTCTCTGGCTTGTAGTCAGAACTTAGTGAGGGATCAGAGCAAACCATCTCCCTGTCTGGTCTCGGCTATCTGACATGTAAGAAAGGCCTGGTTATGAATCCCAGCCCCTGGAGTCAAACTTAGCTGAAGTCTCCTCCATGCTGAGAGATCTTGGGCACATATAAATTAACTTCTTCAAATCCTCAGAAGCCCTAGAGCTTAAGTCATAGTCCCTCTCTTCACAGCTGCTTTGGGAATTACTGTTTCTAGTTCTCTGTAAAAACTAAGTAAATGGCTGCTACCTCAAAGCCCTACTCCAGCCTTCAACCCCTCAGACCTTGGCCTAAGTTGCTTATGGAATAGGGAAAGACCAAAGATGCTGGCAAAAGAGCTCCCCCTCAGATGTCAGACTTAGAGTATGACTTCAAGCATCTTAGCTACTCCATGGAGTTTGTTGTTTTCAAAGTGAAAATAATTTAAACTTGTATAGCTTTCCCCCATCCAGAATGAGAACAAATTAGGGCTGCTCTTTCTTCCTTCTAGGATTTTGTGAGAAAATGGGGTAATAAATTCTATAACAGATTTCAAAAAGCAAAGCAGCATTTTAATGTGAGAAATAGTGCCCTCTCGTCTATGATTCATAGCCAGCAACACACATCTGCATTTGCATTGACAGTTTATTAATAACACAAGTAGGTAATACTCCATGTACCAATGAGCTCTTAAGGCTTGGTCAAGATCAAACATTCCAGGATGTCTGCCAAGACCACCTATGTTTTTTTCTTTATTCATCAAACAGTCGAGTGGCTATAATATACCAGGCACTCTATTAGGCGAGGCCTAGAAGATGACATCATTTGGTTGAAGAGGACAGCATCCGGTTGCTTTTGTCTTAAGCTAGAAGTGTCTATATTGCTCCATTTCAATAAATACTCATTGAGAACTAAAAGTATACCAAGTGATGAGTTAGGATACAGAGAATAAGAAAGCATGCTCCCTGCCCTCAAAGCACTAACAGTGTGATGACCCTACACTCAGTTTTAACTCTTTGTGCTACTGAATAAAAGTGTGTGTGTGTGTGTGTGTGTGTGTGTGTGTGGTGAACTCTGTAAAAAAAAATTTTCAGTCTTAAATTATATTTTTCTTTGCCATCTTCTCTAAGGCCTAGCTATAAAAACAGTTGGTCTAATGCAATCTCTTAAATTAGCCTACTTTATTTTATATACAAAAAATAACTAAGAATAACTTAATTAGCTAGACACTTACTTGCCTATAATCTCAACACTCTAGATGTGGAAACAGGAGAATCGTGAATGTAAGGGCCAAGCTAGTCTTCATAGCAAGACCATGTCTCCAAAGCCAGTTCCTAAGAAAGTAATTCAATGACAAAGTGCTTTATGCTCAAGTTCCTGGGTTTGCTCTCCTGCAGCATCAGGAAGTTAAAAGATTCTCTATAAGTATCTTCTTTAAACTCCTTACCGTCATTAGTGTCCATAAACTCAGGGGATTTGATATACTAATCATAGTTTCTAAATTAAACTAAGTCCCTGCCTATTTTTAAAAGGAGGGGGGAGGGGAGAAGAGCCGTATGATTGATGCTGAGGCCACCCATTGAGGGCATGCATGAAAGTCTTGAGAGCAAAACTATTGGGAAAGGATATTCCTGGCATCGTAAAATGAGATACTAAACAAAGTAGAGGTCACTCAGCCAGGCAGTTTTACTTTTGCAAAAGGGTGCACAATAACCCACAGCAGCCGAGCAAGCACTCCAAGGGGGGAGTACAATGAGCTAAGTCGCACTCCATTGGTGACAGTTCAACCTCACAATCTGACATGATTGGCTAGTTCCTAAAGGGTGGGCAGAGGAAGGCTGCTATGGAGAGTTCCAAGAATCTCTACCATCTCTACCAAGGTGTGGCAAAAAATGGACAAATTTATACAAGTTTTACAACAAGGAGGAGTTTATAGAATATTGGCATCTTGGGAGGCTAGCTATCTCTGATAGAAAAGACTGCTTTTCAGAAAAGATAACCCACAGGCTTAAAGAGAAGCCTCGAAGTTGCCCAGGCTGTCTAGTGGTACCAGTGATGTAGGAGTGTGTGTTATGGATACTGGGGATGCAATCTAGAATTACACATGTGCTACACCAATGCTCCATCACTGACCTACATTCCCAGCTCATCTTCAGCTCATGTTTTCCCCCACTGAATTCCACATACATAAAAGGAATCTTACAAAAAGTCAAACTAGCATACTTGCTGCAAACCCTGGCTCACGGGCTCACACAACCATTAAGGCATGAAAAACCCAAGGCAAAAAATAATTTTATGTCTGCTTTGCTCTGGGGTGCCATATAAAGGGAAAAAGGCACACTGAAATGTTCAGATTAGAAGCCAGCATATCCTCACATCCGCAGGGTTGAAAGCCAAGGAGAAAATAAACTAATTGGTTTTCTTGAGCCAAGTCAGGTCTAATCATTTGTCAGGTCCCTCAGATCAACTGCAAACATTATTTTTAAGACCTCATTGGGCCTTGACCAGAATTAGCTGGCTCCCAGTCTCCTAATAGCTGCTAGAAGCAGAACTTAGGACACAAGAGGACAAGTCCAAGGATTCCTGTAGCTGGGTTTTGAACACACCCAAAAAAGGAAGGAAGTACTTCCTTAAGTATCCCTAGGATTCAAGAAACTTCCGTAAGAGTCATGCTCATGTTTAAAGTCCTAGTACTATACAAGCTTGTACTTGAGTTTCTGGGGCTTTGATACATATTGTTAATCAGAACAGTCCCAACTTGCAGTTGAAGGTTATCAGGAGCTGCAGTGAAGCAATCAGGACAAACTGGATGTCTGCTGTGTGTCTACAACTGCAGGTTAGAAGGAAACTTCATGACATATACCCCATGCTTTTCCTTCAGACACATTGGTGTGAGATGACACCTACCCATTTAACACAATTCAACATTAAGGCCAGTTCGTGCTAGAGGAGTCAAGTTAGAGTGTTGATCTTTCAACATGCTATTTCTACTTCAGCTTCCTTGACAATCACTGTTTATAAATTCTTTCTCTCTTAAGTTTTTTTGTGAAAAAAAAAAGATTGAAATCTCTACCTAGGGTGTGGTCTACCGGGTATATCTCTACCTAGGCTGTGGTCTACTGGGTATATCTCTACCTAGGCTGTGGTCTATCGGGTATATCTCTACCTAGGCTGTGGTCTATCGGGTATATCTCTACCTAGGCTGTGGTCTACTGGGTATATCTCTACCTAGGCTGTGGTCTATCGGGTATATCTCTACCTAGGCTGTGGTCTATCGGGTATATCTCTACCTAGGCTGTGGTCTACTGGGTATATCTCTACCTAGGCTGTGGTCTATCGGGTATATTTCTCACTGGTGGTGTTGCATTAGTTTCTAACTCTTGCACATGACAATGCCAGACTGGCAAAGACCGTTTCTTGTCCTTCATGTTTTTCTGCTGATCCCGAATCCCACTATATGCACATGACCATTAGTGAGGCAGTGTTTGTTGGTAAATGAAGGAAGGCTGGGCATGGTCAGCTCTCATTCTCTCCACTCCAAGTGACTAAGTCACCAAGGGTAGGGAAAGAATTCACAGACAGGGTTTTCGTTTGGATGTTTGCAGTGAGAAAGTTTAGCTTCAGGATCTATCTTTTCACTACCTGCCACAATGCCTGTTTAATTTCTCTTAAATTTACATGCTGCCAGCCACAATTGTAACTATTTAGATTCTCTCTTGTATTTTCCTTTGTCAGTGAGATAGATTGATTGGATAGGTAGTAAATGGAAGGTAATATTTTACCACACCCTGAATAGCATTATCTCTCTAGGAGTTTGTGAAAAACACCCCCAATATAAGCATTTTCCCTACAGTAATTGTCCATTCAAAACTTAACAAATCCTTTGCAAGAGTCACAGTGGTAACATGAGTCTGACTTTTTGTATGTGTTACCAGAACAATCCATGTTCTGCACTGAGAAGCTTGGCCCTGCATTCCTGGCCACCGTTGGANCACGAGGCGGGGTAACCTGAAGTGGTTACCATAGTCCTGTCTGGGCCAAGACTCTAATGCTATCTAGTAGTCTTGTTACTACACTCCGTTTTTATAATAAAAGGTCGGAGCCCACTTCAGGGTTTCAAAACCCACCAATCCCTAAGCTAAAAAACTTACCAATCTCTGAGCTCAAAAACTCACCAGTCTCTGAACTCAAAATCCCACCAGTCCCCAAGCTTGAAAACCCACCAATCCCCAACTTCAAAATCCTTGAACTCCCACCAGTTCTCACCCTCAAGAACTCTACCCTGTGAGAAGCACTGTAAATAGCCTGCCTTCTGCTCAGTTCCCTGCTGCTTCTCGCCAAGCAGAGGTAGCCACTCTCTATGTCTCTCCCAATAAATCTCTCGTGTGAGGTTTGTTGTGTGGTGTGACTTCGGGCTCCCTACTGCCAAGATAACTATACACTTGTATAGGAGAAACCTTTCCCCTCAGAGCTGTAACTCTTACACTGTCAAAACTTGTACTTCTCTTTCCAGTGCTTGGCTAGGTAGGAGGTGTTGTCTAAACCATAAACATGATACTGAGCTGAGCATTCCATGGAGGGGTCCTTCTATCTTCTTTGTATCAGTAGTCCTAGATTTGTATTCCTTTGTCCTGGCTTAGGTGGTGTGTCTGTTCACAAATCAAATACTTCCTGGTTCTCTTTAGTTGTTCTTGTTCTCAGGGTGGTTGGTTTTGAGGTGGTGTCTCTTATAGGTTAATCAGAAACTGTCTGAGGCCAAGGACGACCTTGAACTTCTATTCCCCTTGCTTCCATATGTGGAATTCTGGGGACAACAAACCTGTGTGCCTCCCCAGGGGTTTATGTAGTACTGGGGGTAGAACCCATGGCCTGCTTTATGCTAAACTTACACTCTACCAACTGAGCTGCTTCCCCAATCCAAAAACAAACCCTCGAAAAGAGTTAGTGATATTCTATTTAGTCTGGTCAGCTTCTGGAACCATCTGGAACCCTCATTAGTGATATTCTATTTAGTCTGGTCAGCTTCTGGAACCATCTGGAACCCTNGTACTGGGGGTAGAACCCATGGCCTGCTTTATGCTAAACTTACACTCTACCAACTGAGCTGCTTCCCCAATCCAAAAACAAACCCTCGAAAAGAGTTAGTGATATTCTATTTAGTCTGGTCAGCTTCTGGAACCATCTGGAACCCTCATTAGTGATATTCTATTTAGTCTGGTCAGCTTCTGGAACCATCTGGAACCCTCATCTAACCTCTGAGTCAAGAAAGGAGAGACTTCTGGGAGGAGCTGGGGTGAAAGCAAGGATTCTATGGCCAAAGCCCTGGTCTCTCCTTGGTGTCCTGTGGGCACAGGCAGCATTCAGGTGTAAGAATTCTTGTGGATAAATTGGATCAGGAAGTGGGTACCAGATAGACTTTGGAAAGTGTTACAAACTAGATCCATTTCAGTTCAGACCAAGTGGCTCCTAGCAGTTTGTAACTGACTGTTCAGCATCACAATTTAACAGTTTCTGATCAGAAACATTTGAAGAAAATGCCTAATCAATGACCTCAAATTAGCTCTAAAAAGATGAAGTACTTTTCCATTATGAAGTTAAATCTCTGAAAAGATGGATAATCACATAACAACATATTAAATTAGGCATGGTTTTTAAAAAGTTTATGGGTTTGGGTTTTAGTTTTGATGAAAGGAAAGCTTCAACCTAGAGCCTTTTGCATGCTAGGCAAACTCTATCACTGAATTACCTCCCTACCGCAAAGGGTCTTTCTTCATTATAATTATTTTTTAAATCAGTAAAATGCTTTTTTTAGTATTTTTAATAGCCTTTCCTAGAGAAGAAAATGAAAAAGAAAATGAAGATTAAAGGTTAATAATGTATAATCATCACTGGTATTAATGTCAATGATTACATCTACTTAAACATATATATTTCTTTATTCTGGACTGGTAAAATTGCTCAGTAAGTAGGGACACTTACTGCCAAACTGGAAAATGATCTAGCAGTCTGTACTTTCTTTTGAAAGATACCTGAAGTTCATTTGGAATTTGTTGCCATTTGTAACCCAAGTATAAAGGATTTCAAATTGTCAGAGATTTTATATGTCTCTCTCTCTCTCTCTCTCTCTCTCTCTCTCTCTCTCTCTCTCTCTCTCTCTCTCTCTGAACTGGGGATGTAGCTCAGCAGTAGAGCGCTTACCTAGTATGTGTGAGGCCCTAGGTGCAATCTTTAAGACAGGAAAAATGAGTAAAATATAACAAAATCATCTTTTCACTTTTCATCAAAATCATAAAGTCATTTGATTTTTCATCAAAATCATCAAAATCATAAAGTACTTTCTTTAACTTTATAAGTAGAAATAAACAACTAATTCTTAGGAACAAAAAAAGAAAGATCCTCTTCTGGTTAGAAAACAACAGTAAATAAGACTTGATTTTAACAGGAATTATCTGTGTTGGGGAAAAAAATCATTTTATAGTTCAGTGCCTTAATACTGTACTTTAAAAGGATGTGCTCCTTGAGGAACAAATCAGTTTAAAAATACTCTTCATGAAAGGTTTCACAAGGAGATCATAAAATCTTCGTTTTACAGCTACTTCTTAAAACGCGCCAATAACCATTTACATTTCAACACTGAATCGTTAAAAAGCCAAAAGTGGGTTCTGAGTAAGACAGCACCTGGGTGCATTTGATGGACAGGAGCATCTCTTTCATCCCTGTAGGACATCCCTGCACAGCTAAAGTGGTAAGACACAAAGCAAGAAGAAGCTCGTTTAACTCCCCACCCCCAAATCACTGTCTAAGCAGAAGGCTGGCCTGCCCCCCACCCCAGACTCCCACTCGTCACCTTCTTAATCTTTCACCAGGAATGCCAATCCTCCCCCAGTTCTGTGCTTTTTAAAGTATAGGCTTCTGTACTGAACCGCTCAGCTCCACCGAGACTCCACAGGAAGTCTCACTACATGCTGTTCAATGTTTTTCTAAAGATGGGCCAGGAGACATCCTGTTAACAAGGGAACCGAGATGGGCAAATCCAAGATTCCTCAGGACCCTGTAACATCCTTAACCTCCAAATGAAAGGCCATGCAGTGGGTGCCTTGCAGAACCACTCTTATCCAACACATTAGCATGCCGCTTTACTAAGGGTCAGAATAAACAGTCCCCATGAACTGCCTCCTACAGAAGAATGGTTTGGAAGGACACTGGTGAAATTTCTTTCTTGTATTTGTACTAGAAAAGTCAGTGTTGCTTCTGATGGTAAGATGGTTCCTTAAAGCTAAAGACTTGCATCTAATCATATGCCCTCTTTGATCTAACTGCCTCCAGGTAAAGGCAAGCATCCGGGCCCTTTCTGGTGCCCACTTTCTATGTCTAAGCTCACTGGACAGGTTGATTGCACCTGAGTTAGTCAGCTTTCTGCTATTGTAACAAAATGTCCGAGATTATCAGCTTAAAAAATTGAAAGGTTGTTGGGCACGATGGCTCACTTCTGTAATCCAAAAATATTAGTGGCTGAGATGGATTAACAGAAGTTTCACGGCAGCTGAACACTGTCTTATCCCACCACCACCTTCCTCATTGCTTTCCGCCTTCTCTTTCTGAGCTAGAGTCTCTTACTGAAACTCACTGATAGGCTATGCTGGCTAGCCGTTGAGTCCTGGGGCTCCTGCTGCCTCCACATCTCCAGTGCTAGGATGACAGATGTATGCAGCCACACCAGACTCTTTTTTACATGTCTGCCGGGGAATCTGAGCCAGGTCCCTGTGCTTGTGTGGCAAAAGTCTACAAACTGAGCCATCTCCCCAGCCCTCAGAGTCACTTTAATCTTCAGGGTTTAAAATTATGCTTCTTAACAGCTGTAAGGAAATCATTACAGCAGCAGGCTTTCCAAGAGATTTTAGATTTGAGACTTTAATCTTCATATTTTATAAATGTAATGTTTTGAAAATTCAGGTACATTTAAAACACCAAGAAATGTATCCAAATTGTCCCTTTGTCATTTAATAAGAAGAGAATTTCTTTACATGTATCTGATACATCTGTAATTTATATATTGATACCAATTTAATACATTGCATCTTATAATTATTTCTGTGATTGATTTAACACTTGTGACTTCCTAACCCAGAATTACTCATAATGAACATATGTATGTACATATATTATCAGATAAAGCTAAAAAGAGTAATAAGCTAAGGATAAAATATTGAATTTCATACAGACATCACATTCGGTAGGTTTTGGTCAAAGTGCTTGAAAATAAACGATTGTGAGTGCTTAGGCCTAAACGGAACATTCCATCAATCCTCCCACCCGTGCCAAGGCTCAGGGAACAGCACAGAGAGGAGGCGGGGAAGGCGGCAGAGCTGGAAGATGCTGAGCTCAGTGCAGTGCCATCCTGTGGACGTCACGTGGCTGCTGCACTCTGGAACTCACAGCAGCTGTGGTTACCTGTGAAGACTTACACAAGATCAAGCCAACTAACCAGGATGGATGGGGAGATGACTCGTGAGGCGCCTCCCCTAACTTCGCCACTCTTGGCAGATGACAGCTGCTGAAAGAAGGAAAGACATTCCTTGGGGTGTGGCTACGGACAGGTTGCCCATGGTCCAAGGGACAGCCCCACATCGTGCACACGTGGGGAGCACTAAACAGACTTAGTAAGCTTTTTAAAAAGAAAAAAGGGGGGGGGCATGAAGATAGGATGTGGGGGGGGTATGAGCTCTATGATCCTGTGCCGTCATAAACACATACGCAGTTCTCAAAGAAGAAAAAATGAAATTTCAGTTCCTAATACTAAGAACTATGAGGGAAACAAAGCAAGCTTCAGAGATTTCAACTCCTTATTATAGAAAAAAAAATCCTATTATTTTTATTCCTGTAAGACCACAAAACTCTGAATTTTGGAAGGGAATTTGTGGGACTGGAGAGAGGTCTCTGGGCTTCAGAGCCTTTGCTCTGCAGAGGACCCGAGTTTGGTTTGTAGCACTCTTGTCAGGCAGCTCATAACCTGTGACTTCAGCTCCAGAGGATCAAAGGTCCTCTTCGGACCTCCATGGGTACCTAGGCACATGTAACATACACAGACACATGCATTCACATGAGTAAAAATCAAAACAAGTCTTTAAAACTTAATTTCTGTAAGTAGGAGAGGATCATCTAGGGTACTGGTTCAGAGTGTTGTATTCCTGAAGGCTTGTCATATTTCATATATGCTGGAATTTGAAAGTATCCCCATCAATAGCTGCACAGACATTACATCCATATGAAATATATGAATACCACTCTAACCAGTGTTACTAATTTTTGCAGTATACTCCTGATCATGTCGCTGGGCCTGGAGCAGACATCGACCCCACACAAATAACCTTCCCTGGATGTGCTTGCATCGAAACTCCATGTGTCCCTGGCACTTGCTCCTGTCTCCGCCATGAGAATAACTACGATGACAATTTATGCCTTAGGGACGTGGGATTGGAAGGAAAGTACGCCAAGCCAGTTTTTGAATGCAATGTTCTGTGCCAGTGTGGCGTGCACTGCAGAAATAGGGTGGTCCAGAATGGCCTACACTTCCTTCTCCAGGTATTCCAGACAGAAAAAAAAGGCTGGGGACTTCGGACCTTGGAATCTATACCCAAGGGAAGATTCGTCTGTGAGTATGCTGGGGAGGTGTTAGGATTCTCTGAAGTGCAAAGAAGAATTCACCTACAAACATCACAGGACCCAAATTACATCATCGCCGTCAGAGAGCACATTTACAATGGACAGGTCATGGAAACATTTGTCGACCCTACCTACATAGGAAATATTGGGAGATTCCTCAACCATTCTTGTGAACCAAATCTGTTGATGATTCCTGTCCGAATTGACTCAATGGTACCTAAGCTGGCACTTTTCGCAGCCAGAGATATTTTGCCAGGAGAAGAACTCTCTTATGACTATTCGGGAAGATTCCTTAACCAAATAAGTAGTAAAGACAAAGAAAGGATAGACTGTGACCCACCAAGAAAGTCTTGTTACTGTGGTGCCCAGTCCTGCACCACTTTCCTGCCCTATGACAGTTCACTATATATGGCCCCCTTAGAAAATCCAGGCACCAGTTAGGAAAGGGGATCCTACCTGCCGGTCCCTTTGCAGACAGAAATCAGAGGGAGCCAAGCATTAAGTGATAAAATACCATCTGGGTTCATCTCCTGCAAGCAAACTACTCTCAAGGGACGGCTACCTCATAGTCTGCGTCTTGCTCATCCCTGTAAGACAAGGGGTTGCCCAGCCCTGCCTCCGCTAGGTTCCCTAGACTCAACTCAGCAATTTGGCCCAGACTGTAGAATGTCCATCAATACACTCTCCCAGAATACATGTATTTGTAGCTAAGTGTGGGTAAGTGGATATGTTGTAACTAACAGGATACAAGCAAACAGGGTGAATCCTTGGGCATCGTCCTTGTATTTCTTCTTGGAAACCAGAAATCATATCTGATGGCTGGAGTTGGAACAGCCATCCTAAAACCAGGGCAACCCTGGCAAAGGGTCATTCGGAGCAAATCAACAAGGTGTCTTAGTCAGGGTTCCCATTCCTGGACAAAACATCATGACCAAGAAGTAAGTTGGGGAGGAAAGGGTTTATTTGGCTTACACTTCCATACAGCTGTTCATCACCAAGGAAATCAGGACTGGAACTCAAGCAGGTCAGGAAGCAGGAGCTGATGCAGAGGCCATGGAGGGATGTTCTTTACTGGCTTGCTTCTCCTAGCTTGCTCAGCCTGCTCTCTTATAGAACCCAAGACTGCCAGCCCAGGGATGGTCCCACCCACAAGGGGCCCTTGATCACTAATTGAGAAAATGCCCCCAACTGAAGCTCCTTTCTCTGTGATAACCCAGCTGTGTCAAGTTGACACAAAAACTAGCCAGTACACAAGGTATCTGGCACTGGAGAAAAATACTGCTAGTCCTGACTGGATGGATGCCTCTGCACTTGTAGGTGAGGAGCCTACAATGTTAAGCTACTGCTGCCTCGAATTGGAGCAAACCTCATGTATGATTCAGCAAGACCTTAGCCTTGCTTTTTGACTAGTCTTGCCGTCAATAAAGCTGTTTGTCTTCTATCTATTTGGCTCCTGATCTTATTGTTTGTCTCTAAACATGAATTCAGGAGGATGGTTGTTAAGTTTACCTGCTAAATCTTAATAATCACTGACAGTAATGAAGCACAACCAATCATTTCCATTTCTAATCAGGTCAAGGGAGGAAGCCTATTGTAAAGGTTTTGCTCTCCTCTTGGCTGTGTTGCAGTGTTTGTGAAGTTAGGTTTCAAAACCTCCAACAGCCTCACTCCTTCATTTATTAGGAACACAAGAATAACCCTGTCTACACTATAGAATCAGGTGGGCATTTCATAAGCATTTAAACTTGTGGAGCGACAAAGGCTTCTAACTGCCCTTGTTAAAGGAGGATAATAGAAAGACATAGTCAGCTGCAGTCTGGAGAGTAGAGCCCAGTGGTGGAGCACCTGCCTAGCATGCAGAAGCTCCGGGTTCCAGCATGCGTACCACAAGATGAATAAACAAGCAGACAGCTGAAATATCAGGTTCATTCTATGGATATTCTGTGGAAATTAAATATCTTAAAAGGCAATTATTCAGTCATGTATATTATTAGTAAAAAGAAATCAATTTCTGTAGTACTTATAAACCATACTACAAGGAGGCTCTGTGCTTTAAAAAGAGATTTCTATTATTTATAGCACCCTATTCCAGTGTAATAACCTAATCGTTAGTTGCCCATTAGGGGAAAAAAGTATGTGAATTATCTCAGTAAAGGTGCTGCGAGTATATCAGAGTGTATGATCTCACAGCTTCAGAAATTACTCCCTGGGAATGAGATAGTGGACTGTACATAAAATGCCCCAAGTTTCAAGGGTACATTGTCAAAATTTGCCTCCAAACTAATTATTTCTCCCTGCCAATCTTTCCAGGACTTTGATTTCTTGGGGCAAGGGGGATCCTATTTTTCATAAGTCAGCTTGTATATCACACTCCAAAAATGGTTCTTTTTGTTATACTATTACTAAAAGGACCTAAACTTCATGAGAAGCAAGAACGAAATCTTTGGGGGAGGGGGAAATTTTTGACTCACTATTTGGTTAAGCAATCCTTTGCTGCTTTTCACCTGCATGCTATTGAACATCTCCATCTTGACTAGGAGTATATTCACAAAGGACAGTCTGCTCAGATACATCAGCACCCAGCCCTGTGGTACATCAGCCACAGGGAAAACTGAATACAAGGAACTTGAGATGTGTGTGTGTGTGTGTGTGTGTGTGTGTGTGTGTGTGTGTGTGTGTGTGTTCTTGGTCTTGTTACTTTCTATTGCTCTGATAAAACACCATGACTAAGGTAACTTATAAAAGGAGGTTGGATTTATGTTTCCAATGAGAGTCCATGATGGCAAAGGTGTGGCAGCAGGAACAACGGAGAGCTCACGTCTTAGTCTGCAAGCACAAGACAGAGAAAACTGAGAATAGCACAAGTCTTTGAAGCCTCACTGCCCACTCTCAGTGACACACCTCCTCTAACAGGTCTATACCTCCTTGTCCTTCCCTAACAGCAACTGGAAACCATGTATTCAAATGTATGAGCCCATTGGGGTCATTCTCAACTTAAACTGACACAGCCTCATGTACTTTCTTATACTTAAATAACAAACTCCTGAAAACCATAGTCCTAAGGTTAAAGCTGAAGCCTATAAGTCGAGGATACTTATAATTTTCAGAGAAAAAATACGTAGAAATATTTAAAAGATTTAAGGATCCTGATTGACTATGTCTTTAAAGATGTATTTATATGACACTCATGGCGTGATAAAGATAGCACTTCACTTCTGTGATCTTCCTAAGTCCCATTTTTATGAGGTCCCATTTGTCCATTCTTGATCTTACAATACAAGCCATTGCTGTTCTATTCAGGAATTTTTCCCCTATGCCCAAATCTTTGAGGCTCTTCCCCACTTTCTCCTCTTTAAGTTTCAGTGTCTCTGGTTTTATTTGGAGGTCCTGGATCCACTTAGACTTGAGTTTTGTACAAGGAGATAAGAATGGATCAATTTGCATTCTTCTATTTGCTAACCACTAGTTGAGCTTGCACCATTTGTTGAAAATGCTGTCTTTTTTCCACTAGCTGATTTTAGCTCCTTTGTCAAAGATCAAGTGACCATAGATGTGTGAGTTCATTTCTGGGTCTTCGATCCTATTCCATTGATCTACCTGTCTGTCACTGTACCGGTACCATGCAGTTTTTATCACAATTGCTCTGTAGTACAGCTTGAGGTCAGGGATGGTTATTTCACCAGAGGTTCTTTTATTGTTGGGAATAGTTTTTGCTATCCTAGGTTTTGTTGTTATTCCAGATGAGTTTGCAAATTGTCCTTTCTAACTCTGAAGAATTGAGTTGGAATTTTGATGGGGATTGCATTGAATCTATAGATTGCTTTTGGCAAGAAGGACATTCTTACTATATTAATCCTGCTAATCCATGAGCATGGGAGATCTTTCCATCTTCTGAGATCTTCTTTGATTTCTTTTTTCAGAGACTTGAAGTTCTTATCATACAGATTTTTCACTTACTTAGTTAAAGTCACACCAAGGTTTAAGAGTTCTCTGGTGAAGCCGGGCATGGTGGCGCATGCCTTTAATACCAGCACTCGGGAGGCAGAGGCAGGCGGATTTCTGAGTTCGAGGCCAGCCTGGTCTACAGAGTGAGTTCCAGGACAGCCAGGGCTATACAGAGAAACCCTGTCTCGAGAAAAAAAAAAAAAAAAAAAAGAGTTCTCTGGTGAAATTTTAGTGGGGTTGCTTCAAGTTTCTCTTTAGTTTGATGTTGGCTACTGGTTTGCTGTAGATTGATTTTATTATGTTTAGGTATGGGCCTTGAATTCCTGATCTTTCCATGACTTTTATCATGAACAGGTGTTGGATTTTGTCAAATGGTTTCTCAACATCTAGTGAGATGATCATGTGGTTTTTGTCTTTGGGTTTGTTTATATAGTAGATTACATGTGATTTCTAAAGTTTTATATTGGGCTGGAGAGATGGCTCAGCGGTTAAGAGCACTGACTCCTTTTGAGGTCTTGAGCTCAATTCCCAGCAACCACATGGTGGCTCACAACCATCTGTAATGGGATCCCAAGTCCTCTTCTCGTGTGTCTTTAAAGAGCGACAGTGAACTTACATACATAAAATGAATAAATATTTTTTTAAGTTTTATATTGATTCTTGTCAGTATCATATTTAAAAGATGGTGAAAATGCCCCCCAAAAGTAATAGTTTATATGATTAAATTGTTTCTGTAGTAATGATAATTTATTGTTTGTGACCCCATTATATTTGAGCATGATAAATAAATTTCATGGTTTGTTTTCAATGCCAGCTCAGCAGAATGAAGCTCTCATTTTTAAACACTAACACAGAACTACAATGACTCGGAGGTTTCTCTTATTTGATGTTACTATAACAACTATATGGAAATCTTATTTGTTATAACACAATTTATGGTTTTACTGAAAGATGAGAAAAACAAATTTACAGAAACTACATAGTAATTTATGAACCCAAGAAGGTCATTATTTTATTACCCATTCAAATATCACCACCTCGGTGAAAGCCAAGGCATACGCAAAGATGATGGAATTTAGAAACATTCAGTGTTTCTGCCAACTTTCACTCACATTACAACCAGACTTGTATGTGGCTTTGCTCATCTGGTTATGAGGACACTTTTATCCGCAGTTCTACCACAAGCTGTCCTTGCCTTGATGCTTATCGAGGAGACAAGGGAACAACTCCCTGGCAAGGCAAATATCGTTTTCAAAGTATCGAAGTAACTCATAGCAACTCTACCCTCTTTGCCCCCTTATCCCATGCTTCTTTCTGGCCTAGGCACTTGGCCACCAGCTTTGGACTCCTCGCATCTCTTCCCACAAGAATCCCTCTGCTTTTAACATTCAGTGTCTTATCATCATTTAAGGTGGTTGCCAGATTTCTAAGCATAGCATTACAGCAGGTCACTGAAAAGCTCTTTCTCTTACCTTTAACCTTGATAACAGTATTGTCTTCTAGAGGATGTTTAACTTGACCTTCAAAGGGCAATAGTGTGTGTGTGTGTGTGTGTGTGTGTGTGTGTGTACACATATGTATGTACTTGTTACTTTAAATTATACTTCCTCCACCCCCCCATCTTTGTTGCAGAATACTCATTATTTTCTTCTCTCTGGTGATCTTTACAAATATGGCTGTAAGTTCTTGCTCTCTGTCCCTTATGATTATGTTTTACATGACTACTAGACACCTGAAAATAACAAGACACCTAGTAATGTATTCTACCCCACAATTTCTTCCTCCCTTCCTCCTTCCCTCTCTTTCCTCCCACCATTTCATCCCACGTCTTGTTTCTATCTAATAACACCTAATTGTGTATCAATTTCATCAGTCTGAAGTCACCTTGTCAATATCTTTATCAGCCACACGCCCAGCCTTATGACATACAACCATGGTTAAATGGGGAAATACAAATGACCTGATCTACCCCAGATCCATCTCTGTTATGTCATACACGGCTAACCTGATAATTCTTTGGTCCAGACATGTTGAATATGCATACTAATTAACAAAGACAACCAGCTACTGAGCAAGGACATCACTCGTTCCAACTCCATCCTCAATGATGTCTTCCTATTGTGCCCACTCTCTACACCTCCCTCCATCATTTGACTGGCTGTACCTCTTCATAAGCTACCACTACAAATCATTTAAACAGAACTTAGATGAGAGTGGTAACGTACAAATCTAGATTGCCTTTAATCAAGTCTGAGCCATTTTCTTGGTTAATGATTGATGTATGAAGGTCCAGTCCACTCAGGGCAGTGCCATCCCTGAGCAGGTGGGCCTGGGGTAGAAAAGAAAGCCAACTGAGCAAGCCATGAGAAGCCAGCAGCATTCCGCCATGGCCTCTACTTCAGCTCCTACCTCAGCTTCTCTCACAAGATTGTAATCTGAAACACGTAAGCCAAATAAGTTTCTCCTCTCCAAATGACCTTGGTCACAGTGCTTTGTTACAACAACAGAAACCAAACAAAGACAAGCTGCACCTCCTAGTTTACATCTGAACATAACTGTATCCCTTCTATTTGAGTTTTGGGGTTTTGTAAGAATTGTTTGCTACCCATTGTGTATCCCTTATCTACCTAACTCCTGCAAACAGCAAAAGATCCACTTCCTTTCCAGGAGCCAACTCCCGTCTTCCCCAGCTCTAGCCACAGCAACCCTTGGTGTTCAAACACAGCTCACAAATGTAGATCCTTAACAGACACCAGCATCCACTCCATCTAAATGTGCTTTGTTAAAATTGTTCTCAAAGTTTTGGCTTGTTCAGAGTAAGTTATATATTAGCAGTTATATTGTGGGCCTTTTCCTTAATGTCTTCAAGATAAATCAATCATTAGAAGTAATAAGAATAAAGTTTTTAAAAATTCTGTTACTTATTCAGTCAGCCAATTAATTCACAAATGTTTGCTAATTATTCTTATACATTCAAGACTTATAAAGTTAGGACCCTGCACTCGTAATTTATTCGGCAAATGCTTTTGAACCCCTAATCTACTACATTCTGGAGAATTAAAAAACAAAAGCATTCTTAATTCTCAAAGCACTTAAGTCTCCCCTAATAGAAAATCTACAGACATTCTGAATGAGAGCCATATGCATGGGTTTCATATGATCTTTGGGTGCCTATATAGTACAGGACCTGCACATGCCAAGTTGGCACCTGGCACAAATGAATGACCAGCAGAGGGAAGTTGTCTGAGAGGCTCAGGAAGACCAGATACAAGACTGCTTATGGCAGACCATGAGAATCTGTATGCCGCTGCCAGAAGTAGTAAAGGTACAGATAGAAACAAGAGATGGATAAGATGGAGGGATGAAAGGTTCTACACGCTGAGGAATCACACTGCACTGTCCGCCAACACAAGTGCATTGACACGATAGAAAATCTACAGACATTCTGAAAGGCGCTGAAATCATGCCTTTGTCATCACTGGAAGAGAAACAGCTGGGAGAACATGAAGCCTCAGACACAGAGTTTGTACAACATTTTTGGTTTTTTAGTCACAAAATTCAAGTGTGAACTGTAAAAAGGGGGAAAAAAATAAACAGAACACCAGAAGGTCAGAGTCCCAGAGCCTCAAAACCAAGCATGGAAGGGCAAGTGTTAGTGCCAAAGAGGCAGAAACAAAAGGGATGCCTCGTGGCCAATGGCTAGTCAGACTGGTCAGTCATTGAGCTCCAGGTTCAATGAGAGATCCTGTCTCAAAAAACAAGGCAGAGCCGGGCGTGGTGGTGCACGCCTTTAATCCCAGCACTCAGGAAACAGAGTCAGGCGGATTTCTGAGTTCGAGGCCAGCCTGGTCTACAAAGTGAATTCCAGGACAGCCAAGGTTACACAGAGAAACCCTGTCTCAAAACACCAAAAAAAAAAAAAAAAAAAAAGTCAGAGAGCAATGGAAGAAGGCACTGAACTTCAACCTGAAGCATGCAGATGTAGTGTATATACTACCTACCCAAAACCTGCAGCATGCAGATGTGCCTACACACACGTGCACACTTTACCCTCCACACACAGTAAAATAAAATGATCTGAGTTTTCTACTTCTTCCCACAAACACCGATTTTTCACCCCAACCCAGTACTCCTAGTGAAAGATGTATGCACGGTAGCTTTTGTATTCAGACACTGCCTCTTTGAATATTTAACCATCAAAACTGACTTAAAGTTTCACAAGAGCACATCTTGTTCTGAACTGGCTGTACCCAAAAAAAGAAGAAAAAAAAAGTGACAAAGAACATCACACAGGCTGGCATTGTTGCCAGAAAGCACAT
>LR753017.1:13079-42516 GCA_902729485.2 Mus minutoides | reverse complement strand
CCAGGGGAAGCAAGCCAGTAAATAACATCCCTCCATGGCTTCTGCATCAGCTCCTGATTTCTGACCTGCTTGAGTTCCAGTCCTGGCTTCCTTGGTGATGAACAGCTGTATGGAAGTGTAAGCCAAATAAACCCTTTCCTCCCCAACTTGCTTCTTGGTCATGATGTTTGTGCAGGAATAGAAACCCTCACTAAGACAGAGTCCTTTTAAATGTAGTACTAATACACAAAGGAATCTTACTTAGCCATTAGAAAATGAAATCATGGAACTGGAGAGATGTGCTCCAGTTAAGAGCGTTGACTGCTCTTCCTGAGTTCAAATCCCAGCAACCACATGGTGGCTCACAACCATCTGTAATGCAGTCCAGTACACTCTTCTGGTGTGTGTCTGAAGACAGCTACAGTGTACTTAGATAAATAAAAATAAATAAATAAATTTTTTTAAAAAATGAAATCATGATGATTGAAAGAAAATGGATGCAAAGGGACATTATTAAGTTAAATAAAATAGGCCAGACTCAGAAAAACAAAGATTGCATGTTTTCTCTTATATATGGACCTTGATTTAAATCAATCTCTGTCTATCTGTCTCTCTCTCTCTGTGTATGTGTATGTTAGTGTGTGAGAGTGTATGTGAGTATATGTGTGTATGTGTCTGTGTATGTGTGTGTGAATGAGTCTGTGTGCATGTCTGTGTATGAGTGTGTGTGTCTGTGTATGTCTGTGTGTGTGAGTGTGTGTGAATGAGTCTCTGTGTGTGTCTGTGTATGAGTGTGTATCTGTGTGTCTGTGCCTATGTATGTATGTGTGAGTGTGTATGAATGAGTCTCTGTGTGTGCCTGTGTGTGAGTGTATGTGTGTCTCTGTCTCTGTGTGTGGGGTGGGATGTGATAAGTGAAAGCAAAGAGGGTACCGTGGGAGGAAAGGAAGTGATCTTAAGGGAGGAGGGAGAAAAGAAGGATGGAGTTCATGTATCGGAAGGGCAGAAAGGAGGAGTATTTAGAGGAGAGGAGAGAACTGGCAAGAATGGGCGGGTGGACCAGAGAGGTCATGAGGTCATCAGAGGAAGTGGGGGAGAAGAAGAGCAAAGTACAATGACACGTGTCTATGAAAATGTCAGGATGCAATCCATCGCCTGGTATGCTAAATTTAAAAAGTAATTTAAATTATTTCTTAAAGAAACACATGCATAGCCGGGCAGTGGTGGTGCACGCCTTTAATCTCAGCACTCGGGAGGCAGAGGCAGGCGGATTTCTGAGTTCGAGGCCAGCCTGGTCTACAGAGCGAGTTTCAGGACAGCCAGGGCTACACAGAGAAACCATGTCTGGAAAAACCAAACCCCCCCCCACACACACACAACAAAGCGAACCCCATGCATTTAATATCAACATTTCTTCTTAGTCACTCAGTCTTCAGTCTCCACATCTGACACGTATGTCAGTCAACATGCACCTTCCCAGAAGGGCAGGCCTTGCTCACCCTGATGACAAGTGCGTGACTCAGGGCTGTGCTAGCTCACTTGGTACTCTACTCTGAAATCCACCTCTTCAAAAACAACCCCCTCAGTTCAACTAACCACCCCCACCTGAGCATAAGAAACAAGAGCGGTCCACAACTCACAGGTACAACTCCAGACACAGCCATGCTCTGCCCCATTTGGCTCTGCTCTTACACAAACACACTGCTGGCACAACTTTACCTTGGTAGCGTAGGTAGGTTTATCAATGGCTTCATCCCCTATGAAGAAGTCAAGGTCATCGACTCCTCTCAACACCCTCCTTTGGGCTTGATCAACTACCTTTGCGGATTCTCGGATGGCGATACCTGAAAGGAAACAGATGTTTTTCTTTCACAAAGATGCCAGCACTCTGCACGAGTTGTCTGCATTATCAGGAACAGTTAACATAAACTGTATGTCCGTATGAGTGAATGGTGATGGCTAAGGTTGTATCTGGGGTTGGGATGCTACCAGGGACGTGGTGAGCACGTGAAGTAAGAGAGAAACAAACAACTCTTTTCCAGTATCATCTCAGTGTGATGCAAGGGAACTGCTTTTAATGTCGTCACCAAAGCAATGTTATTAATCAGCCTCATCTGGAGGAACCCCTTAAGAAATCAGGGGATGTTATAGACTTTACACCCACTACAGGCTGAATATAAAATACAGTTTGGGAGGCGGGGGCAAAATTCCATACAACATAGAAGATTAAGGGAAACTGAAAAAACAATGTGTATATATTCCTAAGTCATTTTAATAAAATGACATCAAATAGTTCTTAGATATAGAGTCTATTTATAGAAAGGGAGGAACTGTGCCTTCCAATTAAAATAAAGCTATCAGGTTATAGACCCGCATCTATTGCAAAAAGAGAAATACAATTATTCAAACAAAAATATCACAGAAGATCTTAATAGTACATACTTGCAACTACACTTGGTAATAACTAATCATATAAACTTTACTCCAGAATTTAATATCCATTAAACTGGGAAACACTCCTAAGCCTGGTCACAGTCAGAGCTCCCTTCAATTCCTCCTCCTCAGGTCTCTGGGGAAAGCCACCCCCTCCTGGAAACTTGTCCTGACTATTGAGCAGTGAGGCCGTGTTCTCAGTGTCCGCTGGCCTTTCCTCCTCCCATCAATACATCCTTCATAAAGAGTATCAGCCAATCCACCCCTGAGACTGGAGACCCTCCAAGGGCATCTTCTACTACATCTCCAGGGGTGGGCACATGCAAATCACTAAAGTAAGAGGCACGGAGAGTTAGGGAGAGCTCTGCTGCTCCTCTGTGTGCACTGTCACAGGGGAGCCTATCAGATAGCGACTACTGTGTCATGCTGCTTCCAAGAGACAGAGCCAGGTTTTGCATCTGAGCAGCTGACAGCAGTGAGCACAGAGAAACGTGTGTCGTGTTAACAGTCTACTCTTCTGAAATACTGATTGTGAATTTGGAAAATGGTCAAACTATGTCAAATCATTCTAACATAAGCCTAATTCTGTAATTATGCCAACAGAACCTCCTAGGGGGGTTAGTGTATGTCTAGTAATGCCACAGTCACCTCTGCAAATAAACAGGAGGTCCTCAGAGTTCCATCATGAGAATCCTGTGTGTGCCTCAAAAGGGAGGGTACATGATCTTTCTGAAAGCCCCTTGAACATGGAGCTCAGCACCCCAGCCTAGCTGTTCTGCAGTAAGTGCGCTCAGCATGAACAGGAGGGACATGTCCCACCACCTCCTATGCAGGGCTGCAGCACTACACAGTACATATAGACACTCAACAGGAACACAGAGCACTACACTGGACACCACACTGAAAATGTGCCTCAACACTTAAGGGGCAGCAAGATGGAACCACTGAGGGGAGAAATCCAGGAAACACTGTAACAATTGATTCATCCAGTAAATCACCTTTTAAAAGTCACTCTAAAGGAGTGTCAGAGTGAAGAAAGGTACAAAGTGTTCCTTAGAACAAATCACAATAGGGACAAGGCACACCCATGCAGGGGTCCTAACTCACCTGAAGTTAGAGGTGGTGAAACTGTATCAAAGCTTCACACAGAGCCACCAAGTGGCCTTTCAGAACCACAGGCTCCATTTCAGTAACTTACAGACCACCCCGTGTGAGGGCCTGAGACTGTCAATCAAAGCCAGGCACAGCTAGACCTGGGCAGCAGCACAGTGGCTGCTCTCTTTCGCTTCTAAGCATATTTGCTATTCAATTATGGGGCTAGAAGGGAAGATAACAGAACAAAATTCAAATGTTTATACCCTAGCAGGTTGTGTCCAGCTTTTAGCATTGCTACACAAAGTTGTCATCTACAAGCTCAGGTTAAGAACCGCACAGCTGAATTAAGTGAGTCTGTAACTTTGTGTCAGCCTCATCATC
Source organism: Mus minutoides (assembly GCA_902729485.2). Classification (NCBI taxonomy): domain Eukaryota; kingdom Metazoa; phylum Chordata; class Mammalia; order Rodentia; family Muridae; genus Mus; species Mus minutoides. Next base: position 38,628 of record LR753017.1, on the reverse strand, counting down.
CTATGCTGCAGCACAGCCCACTACTTCCACAGTGGGAAGTTTAACCGATCCAACTACTCACCTATCTGGAATTGTAAGATGCACTTTGCGGTAAATTCATCTTAAAAAATATTCCAGGGTTGGCATGATGGGTCGGGGGTAAAGGCACTTGCGATCAAGCCTCATGGCATGAGCTCAACTCCAGGACCAATCGGGAGAAGGAGAAAACTGATAACAGCAGCTTGTCCTCTGACCTCTGTATACAGTGTGCCACAAGTACACACACACACACACACACACACACACACACACACACACACACACATCCCAATAATAATAATAATAATAATAATAATAATAATAATAATAATAAATAAGTAAATGTAAAACATTATTCCAAAACAAATAAGCATACACATAACTTATTTCTAAAAGTAGAAAAAAAGAGGGTTTTCTAACACCCTCAAATGATTACAGAGGCAGAATTAAAGCAGCATTTAAGAGTGAATGGGAAGTCTTTTTTTCCTGAGAAGAGCATTATGAAGTAACAGTGAAAAGAGAAGGATACAAGAAGGGCCTGAGAGATGGCTCAGTGGTCAAGGGCGCCTGCTCTCACATAGCACCAGTTGGCTCACAATCACCTGTAACTAGAGTCCCCGGGCAATCTGGCACTCTCTTCTGATATCTGTGGGCAAGAAATGAATGTAGTGCACAGACATATGTGTAACAAGATACCCGCACACAGAAAATATTTTTCTAAAAAAAAAGGAAAAGATAGAATTATTCCACTGTCTGGCAAGAACAAGCTTAATTATGTATAAATTTCCGATTAAACTGTCAAGTTAGTACAGAATGGGGGTGGGGGTGAGGAAAAAAAGATCCCACAATTCACGACATAGCTCAAGTCTGCCAAGAATCTGGGGGCAAAAGGAAAAGAAAGCCATACCCCAACCCCACCCCCACCAAAAGCCTAAGACCTAATAGGAAATAAAGGAGCACAAACAGAAATTTAAATGACAGTAAAGTAAATCTTATCCCTCCAGGTTCTGAGGCCAGGTCCTAACAGAGCTAAGTTTTGGTGGGAGGGAGGAGAGGAAAGGGGACTAGAGAGGTGGGAGAGAGGAAGTGGGGGAGGGAGATGGTACTTATTTTCATAATTGTATGGCAAGCAATAAAATCCAAGCAAAGCAATAAAGACACACAAGCTTGAGCAAGAGATGAGACTCAGTGGCAGAGCGCTTGTCTAACCTAGGTCGCCCAGCGACCCTAGCACCCACTGCAAGCTACAGGGCCCTGACTTCCTCCCCACCCAGCGCTAACACAGACCCTTTCCAGCTAAGTGTCCAAAAAGGCCAAGTGGAAACCTTGCCCTTTGACCCCAAATTGCCAGAAAAAGAGACATTCCCCCCTTAAAAGAAGATAAAGAATCTCATAGCATAATAAACCATATAGCAAGAACTTGAAACATCAACTTAAATCAGATTGGATGGAGATGGCACAGATATTACCTTAGGAAACAAGGGCCCTAGAACAAGACCATAACACTCTCCAGAAGGAGTTTCAAACAAAGAACTGTGCACACCCATTGTATCAAAGTCAGTTCTCTGGAGCAGAATAGGATTTGCTCTTTGGTAGCCTCACTTTGGCTTCTGAGACAGACTCTTCTTGCTGTGTGGTCCAGGCTGGCGCAAGCTCTCCATCCATCCTTCTGCCTCGGCCTCCTGATTGGATTATAGTGCTGGGTTATCCTGCCCAGCTCCCAGACCGCTTCACTGTATCTAGTTTGTTGTGACTTCTCTTTTGGGTTTTGTTTCCTCTGAGGAAAGCTGCACAGTAAAAACCAGACTCTTTATGACCCTCTTCCTGTATATATATATATTGGTTTTTCGAGACAGGGTTTCTCTGTATAGCCTTGGCTGTCCTGGAACTCACTTTGTAGACCAGGCCGGCCTCGAACTCAGAAATCCGCCTGCCTCTGCCTCCCTAGTGCTGGGATTAAAGGCGTGCGCCACCACGCCCGGCTGTTTATATTTTTAAATCATGCTTCCAGGCATTAAGTTTTGCTGAGCATGTCTATAGTTCGTTTCGTGGAGTTTGGTGGGGCCATCCTTGGCACGGAAGTGAATGAGATCTTGCTAACTAGCTTTTTTTGTGGTTCTCAGTATGAACAAAGAAACAAAATCCAAGTGTCTGAATATTTGTGTTCTGCAAATATTAAAAACGTGTCTGTATGTGTGTTTTATGTAGTCATGGAGTGTTTCCTTAAAGTGAGGCTTCAAGTACACAGAGAGTAACTGTTTGTTTAGCACATTTGGAGTTAAGATAAAATAGTTAGAAATACTAAGAATGTCAAACCATCACAGCAGAACTGTAGGGAGTCAAATTAAACAACTGCCTTTAGAAAAACAATTAAGTGTCTAGAATACATCATGTCTTATTATTTCAAATCATTGTCTTAAGTTTTCTTTTCAGAAAGTAAAAAATGGTATATAATCAACATAAAGAAGACAAACTGTCCTGGTCCTCCTGCCTCCCAAGGGCTCATTCCAGACATGTGTCACTGGACACAGCTCTTAGAACATTGTTTAAACCTGGAATAGCACAGCCATAAACACCTATATAGAACCACTAATGAAACACTAAAACTGTGCTCTCTTTAAAGCCAGTAAGACAAAGTTCTAATTACTGTTTTAATAGAAGTTCTAGCCGACATAACACCCCCACACACCATAGACCAGCAGGATGGCTCCATGGGTAAAGGTGCCTGCCACCAAGCCTGACGACCTGAGTTCAATCCCTGGGACTCATGTGATAAAAGAGAACTGAGTCTTGGACGTTGTCCTCTATCTCCATATGCATAGCGTGGCATGTGCACCCCACATACAATAAAGAAAGAAATGTTCCAAAAGAACAAGCAAATACAAACAGCCACAATAAGGAAGCAAAATGAAGACCAGAATTAGAATTAGAATTATTAGAATTAGAATTAGCCAAACAGCCATTATTTGCAAGCAATGCAATGGCTTGCCTGCAGATGGGGCTGGGTGATGGCCCAATCAGTAAGGTGCTTGCTATGCAAGCAACATAACAGAGTTTAGCTCCCCAACATCCTTGTAAAGGCCAAGCAGAGACTTATGTATGCAGAGTCCCAGTGCAGAGAAGGCAGAAACAGGAGTTCAATGGCTGGCCAGGCGGCCCAGCAAAGTTGATAAGCTCCAAGGTAAGAGAATGATACTGTCTCAAAAATTAAGACGCAGAGCAATGAACAAAGACATGAACATCAACCTCTCGCCTGTCCACAGGCATTCACAACTGCTCACGTCCACACAGCACATATACCACAAAAACAGTCAGAGGAGAGAGAGGAAGGAAGGGAGGGAGGGAGAGCGGGAGGGAGGGTTTAACTTTAGACTATCAAACAAATGTTGCTGCATGCAAAAATAACTTACAAATCTCAAAAATGTTATGATTTATTTTATTTCAAGTTATACATGTACATATGCATTTGTATGTAGGAATGTGAATGTGTGTTTGCAGATGCTCACAGAGTCCAGAAGAGGGCATAGGATTCTCTAGAGCTGGACTCACAGGCAGTTGTAAACTGCCTAACATGAGTACTGGGATCTGAACTCAGATCCTTGCAAAGAGCAATACACACTCCCAGCTGCTGCAGTCCCGAGAGTGTGCTTGTTCGGCTAGCAAGAACTAGTCAGAAAGTTTAATCTAAAAATAATTTTACACACACTAAAACATAAAAACTGCTAAAGATAAATCTAACAAAAAGAAAGCATGTGGAAGAATTTAAAGAAGATAAAACTTTACTGAAAACCTCACAAGATGTGAATGAACAATGGCGACCCTGCTCTGCCTTCATGAACAGGGAATGAAGACTCAATTCTTATTCATGAATATCAAATTAAATGTAAAAAAATCTTAAATTAGCCTATAAAAAGAGTATCTCAAATCAAGACCTCCTATTAGTTTTTCATAATTATCTAACTGATTCTAAAATTTACAGTATAAAGGAAAAGCCAAATCATTTGGAAGGAAGGAAGGAAGGAAGAAAGGGAGGGAGGGAGGGAGGGAGGGAGGGAGGAAGGAAGGAAGGAAGGAAGGAAGGAAGGAAGGAAGGAAGGAAGGGAGGAAGGGAAACATCAAACCCGCTAGAGAAAACTGTATAACACAAAATGGGATTCAAACTGCATTCCGGGAGCAGAGACAGATAAACACATCCATGACAAAAATAAATACCAAATGTTCCTAAGCATGGGCAGGCATGGCGGCTCACATCTGTAACCCCAGCACTCTGGAGGCTGAGACAGAAGATTAACAGTTCTGAGCTATTTGGTAAAATCCTGTCTCCAGAACAATATTACCAAGCATAAATGTGACCACGGTGTGACAGAAAAGGAGTGTCCGATGGGAGTGCTCTTGCTGATCACTGGTGCAGAGCAGGGGGAAACTGGCCTAGACTTAGAAATAAAATCAACTAGCTATCTTTCACGCAAATTCAAAACTTAACCCAGAAAATACACAATTCCTTTGGAATCGTAGTGCACTTTTAAAAATAGTAACATTATGAGATGAAAAATATTGAAATCTTTGACTATCAAAATTTTAAATTTCACACTTTAAAAATGTCACAGTGCACTAGGAATGTCGCTCAGTGGTTAGTACACACAAACACCACAAAAATAAACAAATAATCACAAAAACAGGAATAATAGCTGTAATAAATCAGTACATGATGCCTAGTGTCCCCACGACACAAAACTTACCAAAAATGCAATTTTAAAAATGGAAGAAAAAAAAAAAAAACATGAACAGCCAAGGAATGATGCTCAGGTTTACCGCTAAGCTCAGAAATCAAATTCTAAAAGCCAGGTAACTTTACATTCCCTGGAGTTGCCAGTGGGCAGAGGCCAGTACTGGACTCCTGAGAAGCCGGCTACAGAGCAGCCACACACCCAGAACAGCTCGGATCCCTGCTTGGGCAGGTGGGCACTGTTCCGTATAATAGAAAAACTGGAAAATATTTGTGTTGCTAAAATGTTAGCTGGACGTAATGACCTATGTCTGTAATCCCAGCATGGGGAAGCTGAAGCAAGAAGAGTCGACAAAAGGAGACTAAGTTGTATAGTCACACTAGACTTGGCTTCAGAACTGCATACATTAGCAGTTATAGAAACTAAAGACAACACTAAAGATGTTTTTTAAAGATAATACTGAAACGTTGTACGAAATTGCTTTAAAAATTCACAGCACAGTGGACCTTTATACATAGGATGTAACGCTGAAACATAACACTAGAGTCTAGGCAGAAAACATCCACCAGAGGAAGGACAGGAAGAAGGGGCTGAGACTGAAAGGTGTCATCACAGACAGCTGTCATCTGAGAACCTCACTTCAGGTGACAGCATAGCAAGCAGGTTCACTTACACCAACTAAAACATTCCAAAGCCTGTGTCCCGTTCAGGCCAGCGCTGGCCAGCACTTCCTTACAGAGCACCTGACTGTATGTGTTTACTCTAACATGGAGAGGAAATGTTAGTGTGCTTTTGTGGGGTCCGGGAGCTTTCCTGTATTTTCTCTTGCATTTAATTAACCAAGGCAAAATATTAAGGCTATATTTAATTTCAATTAATTAAAAATAACAGGCCAGGCCGGGGAGTGGTGGCACACGCCTTTAATCTCAGCACTTGGGAGGCAGAGGCAGGCGGATTTCTGAGTTCGAGGCCAGCCTGGTCTACAGAGTGAGTCCCAGGACAGCCAAGGCTACACAGAGAACCCTGTCTCGAAAAAAAAAAACAAAAACAAAAAAAAAAAAAAAAAAAAAANAAAAAAAAACAAAAAAAAAAAAAAAAAAAAAAAACAACCTAGGCCAGGAGTAAGGGTACACATCTTTAATCTCAGCAATCAGGAGAGCAGAGACAGGTAACAATGCTATGTGAGTTAGAAGCATGGAGAGGTCCAGGCCAGCCAGGGCTACACAGGAAGATCCAGCTCAAGAAAGAATAGCAGCAAATGCTACCTCAGGCCCCTCTGCTGGCAAACCCTCATCCCAGAATGCACCTAGTCTGAGCTGTTGGCAACTCCCCAGGATGCAGTGAGCACAGGGAACACCCCCCTCCGCCCCCACCCCTGTCCACATTCTCTGTCCACTGCCCTCCTCTCTCCTGCTGTGCTCACCACACTCTCCTGGACAGACACAAGTGAGGCCTGGAGAGATCTACTGACAGTATAGTTCCAGTAGTCAGGCCCTGATGGAAGCCCTCAGGACCCTGTAAGCATTCCTGATGTGCAAATTGAGGTTCCCTAGGAAGACAACACAGTCTATCACATGATTATTCCCCAGACCTCAATCCCATCTCCTGCCAGGCTGCAAGGGGCTCAGCTTCCACCTCTCCATGTCCACATCCTGCCTGCAGCCCCCTGGATCACAGGCTTGCTTCAGCCCTGATGCCCACCCTCCCCTCCCTCTCTCCCTCCTTCTCTCCCTCCCTCCTTCCCTCTCCCTCCCTCCTTCCTCCCTCCCTCTCTCATTCCCTCCCTCTGCTCCTCTTCTTATCTATCCTCTCTTCTTCCTCTTTTTCTCTCTCCTGCACTATGGGACATGAGTCTGGTGCAAGCCAGGCCAGCTCCAGATCCATCTCTCCTGAAGCCACTTCAGCACGCACATCCTCAAACCAGTCTTGTAAATGAGACCTCTGCAAACAGAAACCTCTCAGCACAAAAGCGAGCAGTGGGTGAGTGAGTGGTCCAGGGTGACTGAGGCCTGCACCTACCTCAACACCCACAAATCTGCCCTAACATCTTCAGCTGTGTTTCTGGCAAGGTTCTCCCATAAGAATCGCAGCCAACAGTACCGTTGTTTGGGGCTGGAGAGATGCCCAGTGGTTAAGAGCACATACCACTCTTGCAGAGGATTTGAATTTGTCTCTCAGCACCCATGTCAGGTGGCTCAGAACTGTCTATAAATCCAGTTCCAAGGGGCTTGATATCCTCTTCTGGACTGTGCAGGGCTCTGCATTCACAAGTGCACAAACCCGCATGCACACGAACATACACACATAAATTACACAATAAAAAGATGAGGACGAAAGAATGGCTCAGTATTTGAGAATGTGTCTCCTCTTCCAGAGAACCTGGGTTCAATTCCCAGACCCACACTCTGGCTCAAAACCATCTATCTGTAACTCCATTCCCCAGAGAATCCAATGCCCTTTTCTGACCTCTACAGGCACTGCACACACATGATGGATAGATATACATGCAGGCAAAACACCCATATATAGCAGAATTTTCCCTGTCCAATTAATTTAAATATTAATACAACAAGAAGCCTGAGATTGAACAGGGAAAGGGGAGGCGGAGCTAAGAGTTGCAAAGACAGAGAGCGACACAGGAGAAGGGAAAGATGGAAGATGACAGGAGCGACACAGGAGAAGGGAAAGATGGAGGATGACAGGAGCGACACAGGAGAAGGGGAAAGATGGAGGATGAACGGGACAATTCAGATTCCGCGTGGCTTTAAATAGCCACAGGTAGCTATAATATCATAGAGGGATAGAGTAATTGAAGTAACTTGTCTAATCTAGGTGGGCAGCTTGTATCATCAATGGCTCTGGAATTATTGTGTGAGCATCTTGTGAAATGGGAATTTCTTGATATATAAATCTGACTATTTAATTATAAGCTTCTAGAGTTTTGATTTACTGGGTTACTGGAATTTGGGACCACCAACCACAGGGAGTGGATGGCTGAGAAGGTACGAGTGGCTCTGAGGTGGGAGAACTGGAGCTAGGAAGACCGCCACACAGAGGCTAGCTAGAGGCTGGGAGACCTCAGGTAGAGAGTAGCTGGGTGCAACTCAGGGAACTTGCCGTTCCTATTTAATATTTTCCAAAACACGCATACACATAAAAATAAGTAAGTAAAATTTTAAACAGATAGAATATGTTTGTAACATTCCCCTCCCTGACTCCCCATTCTCTGACATCTTTATTCTCTTCTGGCTGTTGCCACTGCCGAGGTTCTCAGGGCCCTCATCTGAGTGCTCACCTGCCTTTTGACAATGACTCCTGTTAATAAGGAGCTTCAATTCCCTCCATGAATGAGGACAGGTTAAGGGGTGCAGCCCACCAGGCGCTGCTGAGTTTCAGGTGGCAGCAAAGCAAAGGGAACACTGTCATTTCTTCCTAGATGAGGGACTTAACAAGGTTAAAAATCTAATCTCTGCTTTGAAAAAAAATGAGAAAGCCCAATTTGTCAACTCAGCATGAAACGACCACTCCTCCTAATGAAGTTCAGTGACTGATCACTGTATAGAGGTCAGAGGTCAGGGGCCTAACTAAGCCCTCACAGAATGGTGCCCAGCTTCCATTATTACCGGATTTGAAGGCAGGACTTTTATGAACATAGTGAATTTTCAAAGGATGCAAGGGCAAGGTTCTAATGCAATTAGAGTGGCAGCCTGATAGGAAGGGACACCAATTCTCTCACACTCAAACATGCTGACACAGAGCAAAGGTGACATGAAGGCGCAATGGTAAAGAAGACAGCCCCGCCATAAGTCTAGAAAAAGTTGTTTCACCAGGCACCACCTTGAACTTGGACTCTGGACTTCTAGAACCTGGTTAGGGTTCTATTGGCTAAGTCCCCTTGTCTGTTATTTGTTAGGCATCCTTATCAGACAACATTCCACTTCATGAATTTAAAACGAGGACACAGAAGACCAATAACACCCATCACCAGGCATACTCCACATATGGCACCCGCACACCCCAGGAAAGCCAGAGCTGCCGCTCTCCTGCAGGCGTGGAACTGAAGCTCTTGGCACAGATCTCCTCAAGGAATCTGCAGTGCACTGTCTAGTGATCCGGTGTTCACAGTAACCACATAAAGCATTTGACCTTGACCTGAATACATTGTAACAAAGCTCTCCTTCTGAGCTTCGTCCTAGGATCTCAGCAGCAACATATGAGTTGCTCCCTTTTCCCTTGGGCAAACTGTCCTCTGGGATTCAAACCAGAGAAGTCTACCTCTAAAGCCCAACTAGCCCTCCAGAGAGATGCCCATGGGCAATAAAGAACAGGTAGGGTGAGCTCGTGCCCAAGGCATGACACCTACGTACACCACTCTAGGCTGATGAATAGTTAAAGAAACAGAACTCCTCTAAATGGTATGGCTAGGGTAATCATAGGCCTCTCTCGTTGCCACAAATAAACAAACAAACAGACAAACAAAAAGTGTTTCAACAGTGACTGGTGACACTCAGCCAGGCCATGAAACTGTGTTTCCTTACAATTACAGATGAGCCTTAAGGAACTAGACAGTTCCAGGCAGCTAGAACATTTAGAAAACAATGAAAGGCCCCCTGGAAGCCTCAGGAGGTGAAACTAGAAAGCCAATGACAAAGAAAGGAGTTTGAAGGGATCAAGAACAAGCATGCTGCTAATGAAGTCCAGGTGACAGTCACCTCCCATAGCAACGCTCAGAGTAAGCAGCCCTTCCCAGGAAGTAGGTGATGGTCTACAAGAAGACACTAAAACCATTACGACACCTGATACACAGAACTGGGCTGCTTTAAAAGCTGAGGAACACAAGCCTTGAGAACCCAAGGGAGAGCTTTACTTACATGACGGGATAATGAACTGTGGTTCAGTGTTGCCTGCGTAGCCAAGCTTGGTGTACCTAAAAGCACAAAGTCATCAACACAGGTTTAGACGGCAATGCTCGAGACCACACCCCACTCATGCTTTCATTATAAGCACACCAAGCCTAGAATATTCCCTTGAAGTTAAAAACAGACAGACAGACAGACAGACAGACAGAAACTGTGCTGCCCGAAAATCATTTGAAAGTAGTTGCAAAGTTACAGTATTGGCTTGTTGGTCCAGAATAGACGCATAAATAATGCTCGTGTCTATACCTCCGACCCCTGACTCTCACCAAGCTGTCACATTCTTCTGACCTTCACAAGAACACAAAGAAGATACAGTTGTCCCAGTTTTGCAGACCGGAGAACTGGGACACTGAAAAGCTAAGCTGCCCAAACTAAAGAGCTGGTGAAATGCAGAAAAGAACCCATGCCTAAGCTGCAGCTACCTCCAGCGAGGGCTCTGTGCAAAGGATTTACTTCCTCCCTTCCTACACTTTTGGACTGACTACGGAATCTTCTTAAACTGCCGTGGCAGCTGTGTAGACACAGCTCCTGCCATCTACTGAGGATCACCCGACAGGTGCATCTCTTTCCCATCTCCATTCAGGAGAAAGAAGCCCACTTTCTGTCAAGATACTCGGATAGATTCCAAAAGCCTGTATGAAAACAACTGCCAGAATACTACTTTCTGTTCCAAAAGCATTCAATAATCTCCCAAATATAAAGGGGAGAAGGGTAAAACATCACTAGGACCAGCTGCTGGAAGGGTACACGGAAAAGCAGTCTCAGGAGCTTGAGGAGTCTGAGGGCCCCATCTCAGCTGATCATGGCTGATCGCAGCACTCGGTGCAGACAGCCTTTGCTTATAGTGGACAAAACACTTCATGGGACTAGAAAGGAACAATAAATTTGTACTAATTACAGATTATTTCAAGGTGTTTGATATTAAATGCTTCCACTTGATATTTCTAAATCTTCTTAATTTTATGATTTAAAAAAAAATATCCTTTACCATATGCTGGCTTTGGTATTTTCAAAAACATATCAAGTAATACACACAAGCTGGCTGTCCTTGTACCATACCTATTGTCCATCCTCCATGGAGTGTGAGTTCTTCAGACTACAGGAGAGGGAAAGGCCAGACCCCGAGATGCTTAGGCCAAGGCCCATCTGAAGCCCCTACAAGTCTACATACTCTAGGCACAGGCATTAATAACCAAGTGGATCCATAGTCCCCCATGTCAGGGATCACAGACCCATAGAAGAATAAGTTTCTAGACCACTCAGAGCCTGAAGGCTTTGGAGAATAAAGACAACACAGACTGAACTTGAGAGTCTAAGACCAGCACTGTATGGTGGCTCAGGCTACAGTCCCACAGCAGGGAAACTGAGGCAGGAAAACAGCAAATCAAGGTCCCAGTGACAGTCAACTCATCCCCAACATTATCCAATCTCTTCTGGAGGCATGCTCTGATGAGCCCAAGGCTAAAAAGCTTAGTGAACCAGTAAGTAAGCCAGGTATCACTAAATCATCAGGTCTAATTATATGTTTTTTAACAAGCCAACTTACTCACTCACCACCTACTCCAAAAAACTATGCCCTTGTACTTATGTCACTTTTAAAAACCCATTCTTCCATGAGTGTCTGGCATTTATGGCTCTATCTCAGCTCCCTGGGGTACTACCTGGCTACAGAGCAGAATTTCCTAAGTACCTGCTGATAGCATTCTTGCCAGATGCTGAGCTATGTGAGCTAGACTGAAGCTTAACAAGGGGGGTGCTGAAGGTCACAAAAAGGAAAAGTGATGAAATCAGGGAGGGTCGTACTCTTACGATCTGCTGTTCAGACGGGGAAAGATCTACTCACTATGTGTAATGGTTTCAAAATATGCTAATGTGTAGGCACTTATTAACAGTAGGTACTAAGTACAATTCATGTTTGCTATATTTTTAATCAAGAATTTTTTATTGTTATTTAAGATTATGCCCTTTTGTAGTGATGGGTGCCTTTAATCCCAGCACTTCGTAGGCAGAGGCCAGCCTTGTTTACATAGTGCATTCTAGGACAGTCAGGACTACATAACGAGAGACCCATCTCAAAAACAAGCAAACAAACAAAAGAGACCATGTTATTTGGCACCAGATGGCCTGAATTCAAATCCTACCCATTACTCGCCAAATCCAAAGAAAGTACTTTACCTCTTTATATCAGATTTCCCCACTCCCCTCATCACAGTTAAGGCAATGATACAATGGAGATAACATACATAAAAATGATATAATGTTGTGCTTATACATTTCATTTACTATTTTACTATCATTTTTAGATGTTTGAAATATATAGGAATTTTGAAAAGTAGCCAGGTAGAACGGTGCACACACTTATAATCCTGGCACTTGGGAGGTAAGAAAAGACTGGGAGCTCAAGGCCATCTCAGTTTCAGTTGTACAGCAAGCAAGTTTGAGGCGAGCCTAGGACATGAGACCCTTCAGAAAAAAATAATTTCTTTTTTACTTTTTATTGGTTCTTTGTGCATTTCATATCATGCACTGCAATCTCACTCCTCTCTCCTTCCCCTCATAACCGACCTCCACCCTTGTAACCTCCCCCACAACAAAGAAAAAGAATCTCATTGTGGAAGCTGTAGTCTGCCACAGTAGTCGTACAGCATTCCCTCTTGTCCACGCTTCTTTGCTTGCAAGTGTTCACCGCAATGAGTCGCTGGTCTGGTACAAGGCCTCTGCTACTCTGTCAACACTGGAAACTCACTGGGACTCCTCTCAGATAGCCTACTGTTGCCCTGTGTCATGGAGATCCTGCAGCTTTAAATCTGTTGGTCCAGCCCCTTGATGAACTCCGGCAATCCATCGTCAGTGGGGTAGATACAGGGACCAATTTAAAGCCCTGCATCTGGGCCTGAGGAGTCTCTGAGCTGCTCAGTCCACCTGCTCTCCAGATCTCACACCCTTGGGGCTGCCCAGTGACACAACCAGGGCCAGCTCCACCCTGCTGCCCAGCTGAGGTGCAGAACCCACTCTCCCAAGTGCTGCAGCAGGTGAGGGGCAGACCAGCTCTCCAGCTAGCTCTCATGGCCCCATCAGGGCCAGCTCTCCTGCCCACTGTAGTGACAAGGGCAAAAGAAGGAGAACATTGCTACCTTGCTAACAGCACTACACAGCAGACAAGCGGCTGGGCCAGCCCCACCCCCCCCCCCCCCCCCCCCCCCCCCCCCCCCCCCCCCCCCCCCCCCCCCCCCCCCCCCCCCCCCCCCCCCCCCCCCCCCCGCCGCTCTATGCCCCACTCCCCAGGGTCAGCTATATCTACCATGTGCTGCAGCTGAGAATGTTTTTCTTAGTGTTTAATTTTTAAAAATATATATATACTTTGTCCCAGGTCACAGTGGTCACTCTTTGTACCACATCCCAGAGGCAGTCTGGCCTAAGGGCTGGTAAGGATGAAATGGCCCTTAGTGGTGATGCTAGTAGACACCATACATCCAGAAACAGATCCATCCCATCTCCCTGCCTCAACCATCTTCCCTGAACCCTAACCAGTGCCCACAGCAATAAGAGGTCAGACTACAGAAATGGACAGGAACCCTTATGACCCATGCTCCAAACTTCAACCAAAACTGTCAACAGCACTCAGAACATCTGGAATAACTTTCTGAAGCACCTGTTTCCCATGTTAGCACCTGTAGCATTAAGCAGTGACTTTCCTGCCTGAGGCAAACTACCATAAAGATGTCTTCTATTCTTACATGCCAAACTGTGAGACTCTTCTCTTCCCTCCGTGGAGTACTGGAGCCGTGGGGGTTGGAGGGAGCCCGCTGGCAAGGACATAGACTATAACCACATCACGGTAAGTAAATGACTTTCAGGTCTCCTATCTGTCCTCTATAAAGTACCAAACACCTCTGACTTCTGTTACTCTGAATGGTCACAGTGTAAGGAATATCTAACACAAAATTTCAAATTCAAAATTTTAATAAATTCTCTTTCAATATACACTCCCACCAAACTTCTGAGAAACTATGTAAAACTGTAAATGCAACCCATTAGGTGTCTATTTTCAAATACTTTCCAGAACTTGACCCCTCATAAAAATAAAAAAGTAAAGCCCAACCCTTAAATCTGGAAAGCACTCAAGTTCCCATCTCCAAACCAAGCTTCTGTGCCCATCAGTCTGCTAACGAGAGTCTATTAGCTTATGCCATCGTCACCAAGGACACTGAGATGGGAGGGAGAAACAACCCAAAGGTCTTCAGAATGGTCCTCAAAATGTCTGTCTACTGAAAACATGACTTCACATTGAGGTTTTATGTGGTTGCCTGGTACGCTTTATCTTCTAAGTAAGATTAAGGTCATCTGAGCAGACACACCTGGAAAGAATCAGCTGCCCATGACAGACACCTACCACACAAGTTCCCAGGCCCACAACTAGATCCCAGAAAGAGCCTGACACCTGTATTTCAACATCCTACTGCCTCTGCCCCAAGGGTAACTGTCAGCCAAACACATACAATCAACTCCATGTATGCAACACAAGCCCCCGGCCTCACGGTCATATTCTAACCACATAGCTCAGTACTCAGCACAACCACCAAATAAAATATATCTAAACACTGAAGTTTAATGCTGACCAAACGTCCAGATGAAAGGACCCAGGTGTAATAATTAGAGCACGCTGTCAAGACATTCCACAAAAAAAAAAGCCATTTCTATTTAAAATATTACACAATTTACAAGTAGTAAATAAACTAGGCCCAACTAGCAATGAAAAGAACATAAGCTCATTTAATCCTTACAAGGTGTGATGCTTTGAATAAAAACACCCCATAGGCCCATAGGAAGTGTGGCTGAGTTGGAGTGGGGTGGCCTTGTGGGAGGAAGTTCACCACTAGGGGGTGGGCTCTGAGGTCTCAGATGCTCAAGCCACATCCAGTGTGGCAGTCTCTCCCTGCTGCCTGTGGATCCAGATGAAAATCTCTCAGCTACCTCTCCAGCAATATATCTGCTTGCATGCCACCATATGTTCCACCCTGATGATAATGGACTAAACCTCTGAAACTGTAAGCCACCCCCCACTTAAATGTTTTCCTTTATAAGAGGTTCTGTGGTCATGGTGTGTCTTCACAGCAATAAAACCCTAAAACAGAACATGGTAATGGGAGTGGGATATTGCTGTGATAGGCCTGACCATGCTTGTGTTTAGAGGAATGTGGGCTTTGGGACTTTGGATTAGAAAAGCAGTTGAACACTTTAAGTGGAGCTTAATGGGCCATACAATTAGGAAGATGGAAGACAGTGATGCTGAGGGTGGTTTAAACTGTAGGGGCCTGGATCAAGAGGTTACAGAGGAGAATATTAACACATGGCCGGAGCAGGTGAGGGAGCCATCTTGTCTCCCGGGTCCCTCTGAGACCAGTCTGCACAGGTGAGAGTGCAGACTGCAGAAGCGACACAGCGTCTGGGACAGGCAGAAGCTACATAGCTTCTGGGAGAGGCCCTGTTTGGGGCTGCAGACATCCGGGCACCTTTCCCGCCAGATGAGAGGTGGCCGCCCAGGAGGGGTCTGCCTGCAGAAGCAGGTGAGGGAGCCATCTTGTCTCCCTGGTCCCTCTGAGACCAGTGTACACAGATCAGCTCTCGGACTGCGGAGGGTGAGTGAGCAGACTGCAGAACGACATAGCTTCTGGGACAGACCACCGTTTCAGGCTCCAGACATCCAGGCACCTTCCCCACCAGAGGAGAGGTGACCGCCTGGGAGGTCTCTGACCTCCAGAACAGGTAAGGGAACCATCTTGTGTCTTGGGTCCCTCAGAGACCAGTCTGTGCAGGTGAGAGCGTAGACTGCAGAGGTCTTCTGGGACAGGCCCTGCTTCGGGCCTTTATCTTCAGCCAGGAGGCAGGTCTGAAGGCCAGACCTCTGTGCACCTTCTCAGAAAGAGGAAAGCTTGCCTGAAGAGAGTAATCTGAACACTGAGGCTCAGGAGAAAGCTGGACTCCCAGGACAGCTGAAAGAGGCTAACAGAATCACAGGATGAACAGGCTCCATCCAGAGACAACTATAACAACTAACACCAGAGATTACCAAATGGCAAAAGGCAAATGTAAGAATCTTACCAACAGAAACCAAGACCGCTCACCATCATCAGAACCCAGCACTCCCACCTCAGCCAGTCCTGGTTACCCCAACACACCCGAAAATCAAGATTTGGATTTAAAATCATATCTCATGATGCTGGTAGAGGACCTTAAGAAGGGCATTAATAACTCACTTAAAGAAATACAGGAGAACACTGATAAACAGGTAGAAGCCCTTAAAGAATCACAGGAAAACACTGCTAAACAGGTAGAAGTCATTAAAGAGGAAACACAAAAATCCCTTAGAGAATTATAGGAAAACACAAACAAACAGGTGACGGAATTGAACAAAACCATCCAAGATCTAAAAAGGGAAGTAGAAACAATAAAGAAAACCAAAAGTGAGACATCGCTGGAGATAGAAACCCTAGGAAAGAAATCAGGAACCATAGATGTGAGCATCAGCAACAGAATACAAGTGATAGAAGAAAGAATCTCAGGTGCATAAGATTCCATAGAGAACATGGGCACAACAATCAAAGAAAATGCAAAAAGTTCCTATCTCAAAACATCCAGGAAATCCAGGACACAGTGAGAAGACCAAACTTACACATAATAGAGGTAGATGAAAATGAAGATTTTCAACTTAAAGGGCCTGCAAATATCTTCAACAAAATAATAGAAGAAAACTTCCCAAACCTAAAGAAAGAGATGCCCATGAACATACAAGAAGCCTACAGAACTCCAAATAGACTGGACCAGAGAAGAAATTCCTCCAGACACATAATAATCAAAACAACAAATGCACTAAATAAAGATAGAATATTAAAAGCAGTAAGGGGAAAAGGTCAAGTAAAATATAAAGGCAGGCCTATTAGAATTACACCAGACTTCTCACCAGAGAGTACGAAAGCCAGAAGATCCTAGACAGATATTATACAGACCCTAAGAGAACACAAATGCCAGCCTAGGCTGCTATACCCAGCAAAACTCTCAATTACCATAGATGAAGAAACCAACGTATTCCATGACAAAACCAAATTCATGCAATATCTTTCCACGAATCCAACCCTTCAAAGGATAATAATTGGAAAACACCAACACAAGGACGGAAACTACGCCCTAGAAAAAGCAAGAAAGTAATCCTTCAACAAACTTAAAAGAAGACAGCCTCAAGAACAGAATCCCAACGTTAAGAACAAAAATAACAGGAAGCAACAATTACTTTTCTTTAATTTCTCTTAACATCAATAGACTCAATTCCCCCAATAAAAAGACATAGACTAATAGACTGGCTACATAAACAGGACCCAACATTTTTCTGCCTACAGGAAATCCACCTCAAGGAAAAAGACAGACACTACCTCAGAGGGAATGGCTGGAAAACAATTTTCCAATCAAATGGTCCAAAGAAACAAGCTAAAGTAGCCATTCTAATATCGAATAAAATTGACTTTCAACCCAAAGTTATCAAAAAAGACAAGGAGGGGCACTTCATACTGATCAAAGGCAAAAATCTTCCAAGATGAACTCTCAATTCTGAATATCTATGCTCCAAATGCAAGAGCAGCCACATTCATTAAAGAAACTTTAGTAAAGCTCAAAGCACACATTGCACCTAACACAATAATAGTGGGAGACTTGAACATCCCACTCTCACCATTGGATAGATTCTGGAAACAGAAACTAAACAGAGACACATGGACACTAACAGAAGTTATGAAACAAATGGATTTAATAGATATCTACAGACATTTTATCCTAAAACAAAAGAATATACCTTCTCCTCACACCACATGGTACCTCCTCCAAAACTGACCATATTATCAGTCAGAAAACAGGCCTCAACAGATACAAAAATATTGAAATTATCCCATGCATCCTATCAGATCATCAAAGACTAACGCTGATCTTCAATAACAGCATAAATAATAGAAAGCCAGCATTCACGTGGAAACTGAACAACACTCTACTCAATGATACCTTGGGAAAGAAAGAAAGAAAGAAAGAAAGAAAGAAAGAAAGAAAGAAAGAAAGAAAGAAAGAAAGAAAGAAAGAAAGAAAGAAAGAAAGAAAGAAATTAAAGACTTTTTAGAGTTTAATGAAAATGAAGCCACAACATACCCAAACTTATGGGACACAATGAAGGCAGTCCTAAGAGGAAAACTCATACCCCTGAGTGCCTCCAAAAAGAAACTAAAGAGAGCATATACTAGCTGTCTGACAGCACACCTAGAAGCTCTAGAATGAAAGGAAGCAAATCCACCCAAGAGGAGTAGACAGCAGGAAATAATCAAACTTAGGGCTGAAATCAACCAAGTGGAAACAAAAAGAACTATTCAAAGAATCAACCAAACTAGGAGCTGGTTCTTTGAGAAAATCAACAACATAGATAAACCCTTAGTCAGACTAACTAGAAGGCACAGGGACAGTATCCTAATTAACAAAATCAGAAATAGAAAGGGAGACATAACAACAGAACCTGAGGAAATCCAAAACATCATCAGATACAACTACAAAAGGCTATAATCAACAAAACTGGAAAACATGGATGAAATAGACAACTTCCTAGACAGATACCAGGTACCAAAGTTAAATCAGGATCAGACTAACGATCTAAACTGTCCCATTTCCCCCTAAAGAAATAGAAGCAGTCATCAATAGTCTCCCAACCAAAAAAAAAGCCCAGGACCAGATGGGTTTAGTGCAGAGTTCTATCAGGCCTTCAAAGAAGACCTAATTCCAACTCTCCTCAAACTATTTCACAAAATAGAAACAAAAGGTACTCTACCCAATTCATTCTATGAAGCCACAATTACTCTGATACCTAAACCACACAAAGATCCAACAAAGAAAGAGAACTTCAGACCAATTTGTCTTAAGAATATAGATGCAAAAATACTCAATAAAATCCTCGCAAACTGAATTCAAGAACACATCAAAACGATCATCCATCATGACCAACTAGGCTTCATCTAAAGGATGCAGGGATGGTTTAATATACAGAAATACATCAATGTAATTCACTATATAAACAAACTCAAAGACAAAAACCACATGATCATCTCGTTAGATGCTGAGAAAGCATTTGACAAAATCCAACACCCTTTCATGATAAAAGTCATGGAAAGATCAGGAATTCGAGGCCCATACCTAAACATAATAAAAGCAATCTACATCAAACCAGTAGCCAACATCAAAGTAAATGGAGAGAAGCTGAAAGCAATCCCACTAAAATCAGGGACTAGACAAGGCTGTCCACTTTCTCCCTACCTATTCAATATAGTACTTGAAGTCCTAGCCAGAGCAATTCGACAACAAAAGGGGATACAAATTGGAAAGGAAGAAGTCAAAATATCGCTATTTGCAGATGATATGATAGTATATATAAGTGACCCTAAAAATTCCACCAGAGAACTCCTAAACCTGATAAACAGCTTCAGTGCAGTAGCTGGATATAAAATTAACTCAAACAAATCAATGGCCTTTCTCTACACAAAGGATAAACAGGCTGAGAAAGAAATTAGGGAAACAACACCCTTCACAATAGTCACAAATAATATAAAATACCTTGGTGTGACTCTAACTAGGGAAGTGAAAGATCTGTATGATAAGAACTTCAAGTCTCTGAAGAAAGAAATTGAAGAAGATCTCAGAAGATGGAAAGATCTCCCATGCTCATGGATTGGCAGGATTAATATAGTCAAAATGGCTATCCTGCCAAAAGCAATCTATAGATTCAATGCAATCCCCATCAAAATTCCAACTCAATTCTTCACTGAATTAGAAAGGGCAATTTGTAAATTCATCTGGAATAATAAAAAACCTAGGATAGCAAAAACTCTTCTCAACAATAAAAGAATCTCTGGTGGAATCACCATCCCTGACCTCAAGCTGTACTACAGAGCAATTGTGATAAAAACTGCATGGTACTGGTACTGGACAGATAGGCAGATCAATGGAATAGAACTGAAGACCCAGAAATGAATCCACACACCTATGGTCACTTGATCTTTGACAAGGGAGCTAAAACCATCCAGTAGGAAAAAAGACAACATTTTCAACAAATGGTGCTGGCACAATTGGCTATTATCATGTAGAAGAATACGAATTGATCCATTCTTATCTCCTTGTACAAAGCTCAAGTCTAAGAGGATCAAAGAACTCCACATAAAACCAGAGACACTGAAATTTATAGAGGAGAAAGTAGGGAAAAGCCTCGAAGATATGGGCACTGGGGAAAAATTGCTAGACAGAACAGCAACGGCTTGTGCTATAAGATCAGGAATCGACAAATGGAACCTCGTGAAATTGCAAAGCTTCTGTAAGGGAAAAGACACTGTCAATAAGACAAAAAGGCCACCAACATATTGGGAAAGGATTTTTACCAATCCTAAATCTGATAGGGGACTAATATCTAATATATACAAAGAGCTCAAGAAGCTGGACTCCAGAAATTCAAATAACCCCATTAAAAAATGGGATACTGAGCTAAACAAAGAATTCTCAATTGAGGAATACCGAAGGGCTGAGAAGCGCCTGAAAAAATGTTCAACATCCTTAATCATCAGGGAAATGCAAATCAAAACAACCTTGAGATTCCACCTCACTCCAGTCAGAATGGCTAAGATCAAAAATTCAGGTGACAGCAGATGCTGGCAAGGATGTGGAGAAAGAGGAAATCAGTCTGGCGGTTCCTCAGAAAATTGGGCATAGTACTACTGGAAGATCCAGCAATACCTCTCCTGGGCATATACCCAGAAGATGTTCCAACTGGTAATAAGGACACATGCTCCACTATGTTCATAGCAGCCTTATTTATAATAGCCAGAAGCTGGAAAGGACCCAGATGTCCCTCAACAGAGGAATTGATACAGTAAATGTGGTACATTTACACAATGGAGTACTACTCAGCTATCAAAAACAATGAATTTATATAGCTGTCTCGTGTGAGGCTATGCCAGTGCCTGGCAAACACAGAAGTGGATGCTCACAGTCAGCTATTGGATGGAACAAGGGTTCCCAATGGAGGAGCTAGAGAAAGTACCCAAGGAGCTGAAGGGGTCTCCAACCCTATAGGTGGAACAACAATATAAACTAGTCAGTACCCCAAGAGCTCATGTCTCTAGCTGCATATGTAGCAGAAGATGGCCTAGTTGGCCATCATTGGGAAGAGAGGCCCCTTGGTCTTGCAAACTTTATATGCCCCAGTACAGAGGAATGCCAGGGCCAAGAATTGGGAGTGGGTGGGTAGGGGAGTAGGGCAGGGGGAGGGTATAGGGTACTTTTGGGATAGCATTTGAAATGTAATAAAGAAAATATCTAATTTTTTAAAAAAGGGTTCTGGACCCAATCTGCACAGAACATGCAAACAACAACAACAACAAAAATAACCACATGGCCTAGAGATCATTCTTGTGATATTCTGGCAAAGAATGTGTGGCAAATTTTTGTCCTTCTCCAAAAGGTCTGCCTGAGGCTAAACTGAAGGGTTGTGGAGTCACTATTCTGGCAGAGTAAAGTTCAAAACAGCCTAGTATTGACTCTGTCATGTGGTTATTAGTATTGACTCTAATGAAGATAAGTAATAAAAAGGAGCAAACTAAACAAGAACAAATGTAAAGTGTACAGCTCAAGGAGAAAGGGGGCACCAGGAAATAGAACAGAGCTGAGTCCTGTGTTCAAGGATAAATAGATTAAAGAAAATCCTAATGTTAAATAAAATAAAGGGTTCGGTGACCTCAGGGAAAGATCCCACCCAGCTAAGATTCTAACTTGTGAAAAGAAATCTTTATCCAGATGTAGAACTCTAAGGCTTCTCTCCAGCACCATGCCTGCCTGCCTGCTGCCATGCTCCCACTACAGTGATGATGAACTAAACCTCTGAAACTGGAAGCCAGCCCCAATTACATGCTTCCCATTATAAGAGTTACCATGGTCATGATGTCTCTTCCCAGCAATGAAACCTTAAGACACCAGGTGACTAGGGCTAAGAATCTTTCAAACTATGTCTTTCTCAAACTAAAGAAGTCTAGAAACTTCTCTATTGAAGCCAAGAATCAGCCAAGGAAACTACAGGTGCTGCTCTGGTTTAACCCTGTCTGGGGAAAATTAGTACTACAAACTATACGAAAAGCCAAAAGCCATCTCTAACAAATATATGTTGGAGAAGAGGAAACAAATATGTTTTTTAAGGATTTATTTATGTTTATTAATCATGTACATATGTTTATGCACCAAGTGTACACAGTTCCTGCAGAGGTCAGAAAAGGACATTGAGTCCCATGGAGCTAAAGTTACAGACCATGTGGATGCTGGAAACCAAACCTGAGACCTTAGAAGAGTACTCTAAGCCTCAGAGGCATCCCTACAAAAATGACTTGTAAGTGATTATTATACAATGTATTCTATAATTATATTATACTTTATAACCATTATAGAATTATGATTATCTAATTGTAATATTATATTCTATAAGAGTATAGAATATATTATATATGTTATATATACTATGTTATATTTTATGTATATTATATATTATAGAATTATAGAATACCTGAGAAAATCAAGTAACAAACAAAAAGCAACAATGAATTCAATAAGATGACAGCTATTAAATAGACAAAAAGTACCAAGAACAGCTGCTGAGTGAAAAGATGTCACTGGGAATGCCTCAACCCCAGAGAACCAGCTTTAACATGGAACTACATGTGTGAAGACCTCTCCATACACACAAGCAGGCACTGACGCACCCTAATACAAGAAGACTAGGTATTTTTAAATAAACATCAAATGTTGCTGAATTCATCTGGAAGTGTATTACAAACCAAACGTGGCTAATATTGAAGATGGGAGTAGGGTCTGCAGTAGTGGTGACGAGAAGCTGAAGAACTTCCCACTAGCAAAATGTTCAGCATGTAGAGCCTATTTATTATACATCCAGTAAGTGTTTAGGAATTTGACATTATAAGAGCATTCTGCATGCAAAGACATACACACACACATACAAAATTCAGTATAGTACTATAACAACAACAAGACAAAAATAACTACAAAACAGGGCTTTTTTTGTATACTAAACACCTTACACCCATTCGATAAGATGGCAACCCACAATCCAAAGGAGTGTTTGTTGTTACTATCATAAACAGATACCTAATATCACAACTGTAAGTAGTTAATACATGGTTGTGACTTGAGGCAGTTTCACAGCACTGCAAAACTGAGGTCAAGTCTCAGAACTAGTCACATGACTGCAGGGAAACAGTTCTCTATACTCACTCCATCACCTGAAGCCGCTATCTTACACTTACCATTTTGGAACTATTTCCTAATTCAAAAAGCATACATGATCTCCTCATCGATGTCATCTTTGCTACTCAACAGTATTCGTTATACACTTTCTTTCCTGATTTAGACAGTCTCGAACAGAATTTAGTGTCTACAAACCAACTTTTGTGAACTCTTTACACACTGCTATTAACATCTGCTTGCATATATTGATGATTTACTCAGTGTTGCTGATCTTGAGTTATACAGTCATGAGGCACTTAGCAGAGATCCATTCTAAGAGTGCACTATCAGGGGACTTTGTCATGTGTGTGAATATCATAGACCATACTAACATAGACCCATCATAAGGGTAACTATCACCACCCACACTGACATGAGCCTTGGGACCACCAGCATGCATTCAGTGCACTGAAACAAACACCTTCTGAACTGTAAAGACTTACACAGGCTAGGTGACCTTATCTACCACAGCTTTTCATTAAGGCACCTTCATTATATTTCAACTTTGAAAGTCCCCCCACATACTGGATTCTGTATTTTATCTCTGATGTCACATACGTTTTGATCTCATAGGAAGAACTATGCTAACCTGGTTTTCCTAAACATGTTAGAAGCATGAACGACCATCAACTTTCATTGGGTAAAATGGGCCATGCTTGTAATCAGCACTCAGATGGTCAAGGCAGGGTCACTGACTTGGGTTTGAGGCCAACCTGGGCTTAATGGTAAGTTCCAGATCAAACTTGCAGTGAGTCCTTGACTCAGAAAAGGGGGTAGGGTGGAGGAAGAAAGAAAGGAAGAAAGAAACTAGTTAGTTTTGTATTAAAAGCCCTTGGTTCTGTGTTTGAATACTTCCATTCAAAAGCCAGCAGCAATGCCAGAGACAGACACCATTCTCAGAATCATACGCTAACTTATCTCTGCTCATTCACTATGACCTTCCACACTTCTGGAAAGGCAGAAGGGGAAAGATAAGGATGGCACACACGCCACAGCTTCAGAACACAACACCAATGTTACGCCTCTGCTTTCTGAAGAAGGTGCCCTCCAGGTTCAAAAGCAAAAGCAAAGGTATTCACTGAGGGACTGGGTGTGGTGGCGTATACCTTTTGTACTGGCACTCAGATGGCAGAGGCAGGCGGAGCGTTCCAGGCCAGACTGGTCTACACAGTGAGTTCCAAGCCAGCAAGGTCTACAGAATGAGACCATGTCTCAAAAAAGAAAAAAATATCCACTGAGGTCCTTTCCTACACCCACCTCTGCGTTCTATCCTGGTCTTTCCAACTCTTCCATAGCTGCGCTGTATCCTTATCTGCCCCGTGCATTTTAAACACTCCTAGAACAGACTCTCCTTCTTCCTCGGAAATGCCACTAAGTCTCCACAGCACATGGAGACTTAATTCTGCTAAGTCAGGAGAATTAGCTGCCTGAACATACTTCTAGATACTCAGAATTCCTCCTACAACCATGTGTCTTGAGCAGAAGGTGACAGTGTAAGCTCAATTATCTTCTGTTCCAAAGTGGAAATGTCACATCTTAAAACTGTTCCCATCTTTACACAGGGCTCTGCAACTGTATCCTGAAGAAGGCTCTTTTGAGTGAGAGCCTTGTAAAGTCCTGGCTCAGTCCCTAAATTTCAATTCAGTTCCAGAATTGTTCCAACCTCCACCTAAGATTTCACATTAAACTATTATCTGATCTTAATGGTAAAGTTTTTAAATAACACCTAATTCTCACACTACATTGAAAATATATAATCAGTTCTTAAGATGTTCCTTAAGTTACTTTATAAAAAACTACAGTGTCTGTTTATGGAACAAAGAGTTACTATATGTTCAAACTTATTATTAACTTTACCTTTATTTGCTTTGTTTTTAAAAACAGGATCTCACTATATAACCCTGGCTGTCCTGGAACTCACTACATAGACCAGGCTGGCTTTGAACCCACAGAGATTTGAGTATCTTTGCTCTCAAATGCTGGGATTAAAGGTATGAACTACCAGACCTGGTTTAATCTTTTAATCTACTTAATTTGTCCTTATATTTAAATCATGACAATAGAAAACTGACTAAGACAGAAGGAAACAGCAGCAGAGCTGCAGAACAGACCCACTTACCGAGTGTACTTGTATTTCTCTTCCCGTACTTGCTTTGCTCCTCTGTGGCATTTGGTAAATGCAACATAATTAAGGACTGCTCATTTGTAGATTCTCAATATTATAAGACAATATTTTAATCTTTAAAACAATATTTTGGGGCTGGAGAGATGGCTCAGGTCCTTCCAGAGGTCCTGAGTTCAATTCCCAGCAACCACATGGTGGCTCATAACCATTGTGTAACAGGATCTGATGCCCTCTTCTGGTGTGTCTGAAGACAGCTACAGTGTATTCATATAAATAAAATAATTTTTTCTAAAAATTCAAACAATATTTTAACTATTCAAATGGTTAGGTAAACATGAGCTAATTTCCTTCTTTTCCAAAGTTCCCTAGAACCAAAGAAAGGCTTTTTAAGTCTGTATGAGGGG